>APFE030820814.1:146193-182355 GCA_000404065.3 Pinus taeda | reverse complement strand
ACACAAGAAGAGGAAGAGGACATGTCCCATGTTCCATATGAAAGTGTAGTCGGTAGCCTAATGTATGCAATGGTCTGTACTAGACTAGACATTAAACATGCAGTGGGAGTATTGAGCAGGTTTATGTCAAAACCAGGGAAGGAGCACTGGACAACAGTAAAGCGGGTTTTAAGATATTTGCGTGGCACTAATGATTATGGTTTTTGGTACCAAGGAAGACTAGGATTGGACAGAGTGTTGGATATTTGTGGCTTCGTTGATGCAGACTGGGATGAAGATCTGGATTAGAGAAGATCTACAAGTGGGTATGTGTTTAACCTGTTTGGAGGTGCAGTTAGTTGGATGAGTAAGAAACAATATGTAGTGGCACTATCAACTACAGAGGCAGAATACATAGCAACCACTCATGCAAGCAAGGAAGCAGTTTGGTTGCAGAGATTGTGTTCAAGTATGGGGTTAATACAAGGAGCTATAAGGATAGACTGTGACAGCTAAAGTGCAATTTTCTTAGCAAAGAACCCCATATATCATTCAAAGACAAAGCACATTGATGTTCAGTATCACTTTGTTAGGGATATGATAGAATACAAAAAGGTGTTGCTGGTAAAGGTGGACACTTTGAAAAACTCTGCAGATGCATTGACAAAATCTGTGAGGTCTGAGAAGTTCTCTTGGTGTAGAGAAACAATGGGTGTTGCAGGGTTGGATAAATGACTAAGCTCTCTTATGGCTCCCTATGGAAAGAAAACAACAAGTGGGAGAATATTGGGTTGTGTTATATTCTTTCAACTACTAGCCCACATAGTTAATCGGGAGGTTAGAAGGGGGGCAGATCCCCCCCTTCATTGTGCTGATTGCGTAGTGGGGGGGTCATAGGGGGTTTGAGGGGTGCAGGTAACCCCACTTTATGGGACCCAGTGCAGCGCCCTGAAAAATTTTGGTTTTGGACCCTATGTTAGGATGGGTGGACACAACTATGGTTTTGTGCATGATTTTCGCACACGTTTTTTGGACGTGATGGTTTTCAGTCCATGGTTTTGGACACGATGGTTTTCGGTCCATAGTATTGGATGCTTCAACATGTATAAACATGGATTATAACATTGAAAGGAAAATAATGAAAAATCGAGTTGGTAGTCCAAGTTTCGGGATCTAGCGGAAAATCTCTGTGTATATGTGTTTTGTGTTATGCTCTCGCATTGTTTACTTTCTATGTTTTAGAATTCGTATGCAGGTAATTTCTATATGGGGTTAAAACCTACACTTATGTGTCATTTTGTTTCATTTTTCTTGCTAGAAAGGTTCCTTGACCCTATTTGAACATATGCAAAGTATTAGAATATTTATTTTCAAATTTTACTTTGAAAACTTGCTCTTTTCTTCTTTACATATTTCCCTTATAATCCTTATGGGCCTTGTATTTATCCGTGATAAAATTTCTTATGTATTTCCTAAAAACAAATTATTGTATCTAGTGATTGACTCATAACATGATCAATTTACAATAGACCTATATGAAAAAAATTAAGAAAAAGGATGGTGAAAGTCAGGAATAAAATGATCTTTTAAAGTTTTAGAGGAGCTTTCATCTTTTATAGAAACTACATTTGTTGATAAGAGTTCTCTGATTAGATACTTGAAGTTTTAGAGTTTCTTTATTGAATGGCATTTGTATGATTTTCTAGAGCTCTTTGACTTGTTTGTTTAAGGTGAAGTTATCAAAGAGTGCCTTTTCTTTGACAAGCTATGAAGAGCTATTGAGAGTGGAAATAGTAAGCAACAACCATTTCCATATTATAGTGGTCTAGCTTAGAAATTGAATTGGTCATATAATTTGTTGGATTCCTTTGTTTGGGATTTGAACTAGGTTTTCCAACTTTCCATCGATATTGCTAGATACATTGACCCAAAAGTATACAATTTCCTTCATGCAATCTTAAATGTTTTCAGACTCCTTGAACCTCTCCCTTTATATCAAAAAAAAAAGATAACTACCTTATAGGCAGGCACCATAGCCTCAAACCCATTCCATCGACACAAAGAACGTGTAGTCCAATCAGTCGAAGAGATCAAATAAGAAGTCAAAGCGAGCCAACATAAGGACTGGGCTTGCCATCTATCAAGAAACTAATGAGATATCCTCCCTTCGAAGGAAAAACTATAACATACTAACTCCCAGCTACAAAAGGTATTCATGTAGCTGCGACAACAAGAAAACTCCCACTGAAAATCTCAACTACTAAGGAAGAGGCTCAACTGGTTCAAAATTTGGTCAATTTGTGCATGCTAGATAATCTTGTGAAAGCAATTCTTAATAGAGAAACACTTATGTTGTGACCCAATTGTCTTAGGGTTTTTCTAAAGATGTTCTTGAAATTCCATAGGCATTTTGTATTGACCTTTGAAAAAAGTGTCAAAGGTAACTGGTTGTGTTAGATGGCTTATTGAGGAGGGTTTGCAAGTTTCAAATTTCTATTATGTTCTACTCATGTTCTGCACAACACATAAATATAAATACAATTATTTCAAAACATATCGACTTTACAAATCCAAAGAATAATGCAAAATACTTAATAACTTTCCATATATGATATTTTTATATTACAAATATATATATATATATATATATTATATTATAATATATATATTATATATATATCGCTCGCCGCGGTATAAAATTTAAACTTATACTCTAAAAACTGTAAATTTAAACTTTGTCAATTATTATTTCGTTTGATCCATGGACACAAAAGGACGAACTTTTTCAATTTAACATCCTATTGCCTATATTTGCAACTTTTGGCCGGGGCAACTACTAGTATTAAATAATTCTAACCTTTTAATTTGGTATAATTTTGTAGAAACATATTATTTGGAATTATAGTTTAATTAAAAATAATAATACTAAGATAATATTTATAATATTAATTTTTAAAAAGTATTATTTTATTATGAGCTTTTAAAAAGTATAAGATGAAAATTGGACTATATTCTTCCATCGAAATATTTTTCAAAATAACTTGCATGTATACATAATCCAATATAATGTCATATCAACTTTAAAAGAAGAAAAAATAATTAGAAGTAAAAAAAAATGTGATTAAAATGTTTAATCCTCGTGCTTTTAAAAAATATTTTAACATTAGATTTAAATAAACTATTTGAAGATTTAAATAAAATATAAAGTAATTCATAATAATAAGGAGATGTGTGTCCATAGGGTATTGGATAGACGAAGATGAGTGCTTTGTTAAGGCACTCCTTGATGTGAAGTTACTAGTTCCATTGCTTGCTCCGATCGGGGTGATATATTGGACATGATGAAGATGTAGTCCTGCCAAGCTTACAAAAAAAAAGTGTAATTAGTTTAATTCTTAATATAAAATTAATATATGACATTGAAAAATATTGATAATAATAAAAAAAAATGTGAGTCATTAATAAAATAAATTGAATAATATTGACATATATTTAAAAATATATTAATAACCAAAAACCATTTTTAATGTGAACAATAGAGTCTATAGATAAAATATTTCAATGCACATGTGATCTAAAATATTTTCATTTCAACTGTATATATATTATATATTGTTTAGAAAAATTATGGATATATTATAGAAAGCAATTGAAAAAGTAAGTTTTTAAGGTTAAAACATTTGAAAAGTCTCACACTATTTTAAGTTTTGGTTAGATTTTACGTATATTTCTTTTCTCAATTTTCCATGAAATCCAACAAAGAAGTCACAATGCTCGTATATAGCAATGAAAAATGCCAAATCTCACAATTGATACTATATACTATATATACTATACTTATATATATATATAGAGAGAGAGAGAGAGAGAGAGAGAGAATTCATTGGGATTTATCAAGGGACGAGAAAGGAATGCAATTTTTTTTCAAATTCTGCACTCTAAACAGAAGTTTTTCACCTAAAAATTTTTCCCTTCTTACACCATGCAAGATCTTGGTTAAAGAATGATGCTACATGGTAAATAAAGAAATAAACCAATGTTCTGGAATTAGGACCATTTTTCCTTCCACACATCACACAATTTTACTATTACATCCTAAAATTTTTTAATCAACAATGTCTGGAATTAGGATATTTTCCTTTCCACACACACACACACGTAATTTAAATATTACATTATAAATTTATATATTTAAATATATTGTTTCTTTCTAAATAATTTATATTGAAAATATTTTTTTTTTATACAATTAAATATTACATATAAATGTTATATTTAAATATATGTTTTTTCTAAATAATTATATTGAAAAGTATTTTTTGTAAATTAATTTAAGGGGTTTTGCTTGGGGTAGCTCAATTGGCAATAGCCAAGGAAATGAAGTCTCACTGAACCAGAATTCTTGGGTTCAAATCTTATGTTATCCCCCTGATCGGGGTGAGAAGTTGGACATGATGAAGATGTAGTCCTACCAAGCTCACAAAAAAAAATTAAGAGGAGAATTTTTTCATATTCAATATGAAATTGTGTTATATAATATTTAAATATATATATATATATATATATATATAATATATATATATATATAAATATATATATATATATATATATAATATATATATATATATCTTTTTTTTTAATTTAAACCAAAAAATAAAATATTTTTTGTATTTTTTTATTTTTCTACATCCCAATATGAGGGAATGTATAGTTCTTATTTAAAAATATATTATTAATAAAATGATATTTTAATTTTAACTTTAACATAAAGGGGCAACAGTAGGGAGAGGGGTTATGTTTAATCTCAAAGAAAAAATAGTCACTAAATATTCTTGTGGATGGGTAAGAACAAAAACCAAGTGGAAATGTATGGTCTATTACTAGGCACTGTTAGCCTTGCTCGCAAAAGGCCCAAAAATGGATCCATTAATGCTCTTGAAATCTTCAATTTTTGCTCAAAGATCGTCCAATGATAAAAATCAAATTAAAGGAGAGCCCTTGGAAGGGCGGAAATACATTATTGGGAGGCAAAAACACGTGAAAACCATGAAAAAACCACTACCACAGGCTTAAACAGAGGAATGAACAGCCGCCGTTAGATCTGGACGATCAACGACCCAGATCTAGGCAGCTAATCGCAATCGGCGGAGCAGAAGGGACAATTTAAAATTGGGCGCATGACATCGTCGATCAGTGATCGCCGATGATCATATCGGCGGGTCGCATCAGTGGAGAGCATATGTTATGTTATATAAAGGCCCTGGAAGCGAGCGATGCATGATTGTGATTTGTCGCATTACTGATATCACATCGGAAATATACCACGGGTGGGGCCTATGCACATGCATATGGGCGACCCGACGAGCCAGACCTGCCAACATTATAGTTGGGAATTCATAAATTTTGAGATCCACGCCCAAGCAATTTTCAACGTTTTTTGTGTATTTTCGTTGTTTCAACGAAATACAAAGGGAAACAGGGGCACTGCAATAGTGATGGAACTTGGACCCGATGGGTTTCCTGAATAAAAATATATAATCTTTGAAGTCCTTGGAAGGCCCATTTTCAATATTTTTTCGTAGTTTTGTGTGTTTTCGTTGTTTAAACGAAATATGAAGAGACCTTTGGCCAATGCCGATTGCGATGAACCTCGGACCCGAAAGGGTCTGGGAAGTGGAATATATGATATTTGAAGTTCGCCAAAGCCATTTTTTCATGCACTTTTCAGTATTCTTGCATATTTAATTGTATAAGGGAAATACACAGTCCAGGCCAAATGCGACTTGCGATGGCGACGAGGGTGGACCTGATGGATAATTAAACCATATTTTAGGACTTTTAAATTCCAAAATACATAGAGAGGGCATGATATTTACAGTATTGTTGTGTTTTATGCTCATAACAGAACACATTCACTATCCACATTTTAAAGGGATTTCATAGGCCCAGAGAGCCATTCCACCATATAACAGAGCCCAAGAGATAGTTTGCTAGGAAACAAAGCCCGGAAAGGGAAAGAGAAGTGCCACAACACACTGCAGCCTGAAATAAAAAGATCAGGGAGCACAGACAGCACAACAACCATCATGGAGCTTCTCTAGCACAGGAGAACACCCAGACAATGCAATAAGCTACCAAAAATATCTGAAAACGGTTACTCTGCTGTCAAAAGCAGAAAACTCTGATCCCATGCTTGCCTAGAGGGCATCAAATCAGTTAACAGTGGAGATCAGAGAGATTATGACTCTGAGCCTCTTAGAGCTTAGGATCATTGTAAAGAACTATAAATATATGAAAGAAAAATGTAATAAGGGTTAAACTTCTAGAGATTGTTCCTCCTCTGTTCCTTCAAGCTTCTCATCTTCATTCTAGCAATATAAGCTTCTTTTGCCATTATATGTTCAATGTCCATTCTCTTTGCTATTCTATGCTTGCACTTGAACAATTAGTTCATGTTTTCTTTGTGTCTAAGGCCAGATAACTGTCATCTTATCTCTACTTTGATAAATTCGATTTGCAAGATTCTTTGCAGCCTATAGCTAGCCCTCTATATGTGGTCATATATGCATTTGCCAGTACAGTCAGTATTCTCTTTTTCTGCCTGTAGCTAGCCATTCATTTATTTTTATGTATGCAATCTGCTCGTCTAGTCAGTATTGTCTATCTATCCATTGAATTTATAAATTATTGAGCATTAGTGGTCTAAAGCCTTGTATTGGTAGGAGCATTCATGCATGCCTTGAGTGAAAACAAAGCTGAAATGGTTATCTAACTTGATCCAAACCATCATTTATTCCAATAGTTCAGAGAACAATATTGAAGATTATATGTTACTAGGCATCTCCGAGCTACAACCTAGGAGAGTTTCCTAGAGTGATAAGATAATTGGCGCCATTGTCGGGGAGAGGAAACTGAAGCTCAGCTTCCCTGGGAAATGACATAGATCCAGCTTTGATGATAAACAAAGTCTGGGCACTTTGGTTGTAATCATCTATCTGGCGACTCTACTGGAGGCCGAACCTCTTGGCAACTCCACTTCATAGTTCTCGCTCAGTTTGTGAGGCATACTCGGAGAAATCCTCAGAAGCTATAAACTGACCCAATACTTGACCTTGAAAAATCATCAAAGAGAGAAAGGTATTGCAGAAAGGAGCATTAAGATCAGGTAAACCTAAACAATCTTCTATATCTCTTCAAGAAATGCTTGTAAAAGAACAAATACATGTTGAGAGTATAGCATCTAATACTAGCAGTGAAAAAAAACTCCCAAAGATTCATAAAGCTCCTTATTCTTTAGGTTCTCCTTTTGTTGTAAGCCCAAAGTGAACCTCACCTCCTATCCATCATACTCCTTTAGTCCTGTCAGTCACTCCTCAGCCCTCTATCATTTAGACTGCTAGTACTCTTTTAGCCACCACAACTATGGCAGGTCCACAAGCACCTACCAAAATGGAAAGAATCATAGTTGCTAGGTATGGACCTCTAATACTGCCCACTACTTTGAATGCCATGCCTACTGGAGAATATTAGAAATACGGGCCTAAGTTCACTGGGACTGAAGGTGTTACTGCTGAAGAACATCTTGAGTCATTCTATAGCTATGTTGATAATCTGGATATTAGTGAAGATGATGTGTGGATGAGAGTCCTTGTCCAAAGCCTAGATCGGGAGGCTAGAAAATGGTTCAAAGAACTAACCCCAAGATCTATAGCAAATATTGAAGCTTTAGATGATGCATTCCTAAAGCATTGGGGGGATAAGAAGGATCTCCTCTATGACCACACTAAGTTTGGTAACTTAAATAGGGAAAATGGTGAGTTTCTATTTGATTTTAATAAGAGGTTTAACCTTATGTACAGCAAGATACCAGTTGAAGTAAAACCCACTACTACCTCTACTAAACTCACCTTTTCTAGTGCTTCTGATTTTGACTTCTGCCTACTATTGAGGGAGAGGTGATGTGCTACTTTGTCTGACATGCATGATGCAGCCTTGCAAGTGGAATCAAACATCATGGTTGCAGAGAAGCTCAAGGGAAATGTTGATAAAAGAAGACAGAGGGGTGAGTCTTCATCATCCTCTGATCCTAAGATAGATAAAATGACCAAAATGATCAAGTCATTAGCCTCTAAAATCTCCAAATTGAAGGTTGAGTAGCACCCGAGGAAAGGAAGAGTGCCTAATATCTTCGCTCCTAGAAATCAAAATCCAAATCCATATAGAAGAACAAATGAGTAGTTGCAGATTTTGCAAAGAAACAAAGATGCTAATGAAGACCAAAGGGTGAAGGCTACTTTTCAAAATGCAGTCATGGAAGAAGAGCAATTTGAGGAAGATGATGAGATCCATTGTCTGGAAGAAAAAGGCAATGCTTCATTTTTGACCTCAATTGCCTATGAAAAGTCATTATGCAATGACCAGATCAGCCAAGAATGGGATGGTAAAGCTATTCTACAAACTGTAGATCAACAAAGATTTAATTTGAGGTCAAAGATAAATAATGCCAAGGAAACTCCTGTTCAAAAAGCTAATGTCCCTGTGGTACTACAAGCTAATAAGCAAAATCAATCGACAGTTGATCCCATCATCCTCAAAGCTCCAGCCCATGAGGTAAGAGGCCTTGACAAGTCTCCTTCTCCTTTCAGTTTTCAATTAGAAATTCGGAAGCTAAGAATACCTATGCCTTTGATTGAACTAGTGAAGAATGAGTCCTTCAAAAGATCCATCTTCAAGGCCCTCGAGCCTAAAGCCATCCAAGCCTCCACAGACCATGTAAATTTGCAAGATGACAAGCCAGCTGTTATTCTCAGCCCAATGATTAAAAATTGTGAAGACATCTACCCATCATTCTATGTATCTCTGACTATTCATGAAAAAATCCTTCACAACCTTCTTTTGGACACTGGAGCTAGCCATAATCTAATGCCTAAAGATGTCATGGATGAGTTGGGTCTGGACATTACCAAGCCTTATCATGACCTATTCCCTTTTGACTCTAGAAAAGTGTAGTGTCTAGGATTAATCAAGGACCTAGCCATCACTTTGTCTTAGCTGCCTATGAAAAGCATGATGATGGATATTGTGGTAGTAGATGTACCTTCCAAGTTTGGCATGTTACATTCAAGAGGTTGGATCAAGAGATTAGGTGGATCATTACAGAATGATCTGTCCTATGCTACTGTCCCATTTTTTGGAGGTGAGAGCAAGAGAATATATAGAGAAGATCAGCTAGCTTAAATAATCAGCGATGAAAAGAATCCCACCAATCATCCCATATATGTTGTTGACACTGATTTTGGAGCTTGTATTCTTCATATTGAAGAATCCTAGTTGGCCTCCACACAACTCAAGAAACCATTTTTCCAGATCGTAGAGGAAGAAAACCCATAGATTTGGGATATGTTTTTTGATGGGGCTTGCTCTAAAGAAGTTGTAGGGGCAGGTGTAGTCCTTGTGTCCCCAACACAGGAATACATTCATTTATCTTTCAAATTAACCTTTCATGTCACAAACAACATAGCAGAGTACAAAGCTTTGATTCTAGGCTAAAGTGCTGCTAAAGAAATGGGTATCAAAGGCCTGAAAGTGTTTGGAGATGTAGACCTCATCATTTAGCAGGTAAATAAAGTGTTCCAAGCAAAGAATCCAAGGCTGAAAGCATACAGGGATGAGGTATGGAGGCTCAAGGATTATTTTAATGATTTCAGCATTTCTTAGATTCCGAGAATAAAGAACCAGCTTGTCGACTCCCTTGTTGTGCCTGCTATCATGTTTATTCCTCCTTTGCCTCCTAAATTGACATATGAAGTTCAGGTTAAAATAGATCGTCTTTTCCTGACAATGTCAAATATTGGAGAGTTTTTGAAGACAATGAGGAAATTAACAGGTTTTTACAAGTCGTTGGGGAATTTGTTGAAATGCACATCGACCAAGAAAATGAAACCATGGAAGAATGCGGCTAGTCCAAGCTAAAAAGCGAGATTGTCTGAGGAAGCATCATCCAGCTGCCTAGTAATCACATACCAAAAGGATTGGTGCCTCTAGAGAAGCTTTTCGATCATAACGACGTTCCCTATAAGCTGGTCAAAAAAAAGAATGAGTATGTTGTCTATAAAAATGATATAGGGAGCCCAGCTCATTCAAAATTCATCAATTTGTCCACTCATTTGTCTTCTGCCCAGAATTCCAAGTATTGCACCCTCATGAAGCAATTCGCTGATATATTTGCCTGGGAATATAATGATCTTAAAACCTATGATACAAACATCATTCATCACAAGATTCCACTGGAAAAGAACACTGCCCCTTTTAAGCAAAAATTAAGGCCTATCAACCCTCCCTTATTGCCTTTGATTGAGAAAGAGATCAAGAAGTTGTTGGATGCCAAAATTATAGTTCCCCTAAGGTATTCAAAATGGATAGCTAATCTTGTGGTAGTGAGAAAGAAAAATGGAGAAATCAGGATTTGTGTTGACTTTAGAAATCTGAACAAGTGCTCTAAAAAAGATAACTATCCCTTGCCTAAGATGGAACACTTGCTGCAAAGAGTTTCAGGGGCTAGAGTCATGTCTTTCTTCGATGGATTTTCAAGTTACAATCAGATTGTTGTACATCCTAAAGATCAAGAAAAGACCGCCTTCACTACTCCTTGGGGCTCTTTCATGTACTCCAAGATGCCTTTCGGACTGATGAATGTTGGGGCTACTTTTCAGAGGGCCATGGACATAGATTTTGTGGGAGAGAAGGACAATTTTGTCCTTATTTATCTTGATGACATAACATTCTTCTCCATCAGCCACAAAAACCATTTACGACATTTGAAGAAGGTCTTCCTAAAGTGCAGACAGTTTGGAATCTCAGTGAACCCAAAGAAGTCACAATTTACTCTAGAAGAAGGCAAACTTCTGGGACATATTGTTTCTACTGAAGGTGTGAAGATTGATGTAGCAAGGGTTCAAGCCATTCAGACATTGTCCATCCCAAGTTCAAAAAGGGACATTCAATCCTTCTTGGGTAAGATTAAATTTGTAAGGAGGTTCATTCCAAACTTTGCAGAGCTTGTAAAGCACATCACTTCCATGCTGAAGAAAGGATCAGAAATAAAATGGATAGATGCTTCAAGAAGCTCTTTTGAAGCCATCAAGCAAGCCATCATGGAAGCTTCCACTCTAATCAGCCCAGATTACACTAAGGAGTTTTCTATCTTCTCTTTTGCCTCTTATGATACACTTGCAATAGTTCTGTTGCAGAAAAATGATGAAGGCATATAGCACCCTGTGGCCTTTTTCAGCAAGACTCTAAGGGATGTTGAACTAAGTTATGACCTTATTGAACAACAAGCTTATGCTCTCATAAAATCTTTAAAGGCATTCAAAATTTATATTCTGCATTCCAAAGTGGTTGCATATGTACCTTCAGCCTTAGTAAAAGATGTCTTAACACAACCAAATATTGATGGGAAGAGAGCTAAATGGATTGAAAAATTCATACAGTTTAACATAGAGGTGAAGCCCACTAAGCTTGTCAAAGGCCACGGCTTGGCTAAACTTATGGCTGAAGAAAATTGCAGCTTGTTAGACATAAACTGCATGGGTCTAAATTCAGATGATGAGAAGATAGAGGGAGCAGTAGAAGAGCAAAAGGAGAATCAGTCTTTGGCTAAAAATCTAGCCACATGTGAATGGTATTACAACATAGTTCATTTTTTGCAAAAGCTAGAAGTCCCTCTAGGGCTTACCTCAAGTCAAGCTCGTGCGATTAAAGTCATATCAGCCAAATTCTGCATAAATATAAATCTACTTTATTGGAAAGACCCATTAGGAATCCTCTTGAGATGTATATATAAAGAACAATCTGTGGAAGTTATACACCAGTTCCATTCTAGCATCTGTGGAGGGAATCATTATTGGAAAACCACAACTCACAAAATCTTGAGGGCTGGATATTATTGGCCTACTCCATTCTCTGATGTCTTTTCTTTTGTGAAAGCTTGTGACAAATGTCAGAGGTTTGTAGGAACATAATAGCTAATGTCTCTGCCCTTAAGACTAGTACATGTCAATGGTTCCTTCCAGCAATGGGGCTTGGACTTTATAGGTGAGATCAACCCACATTCCAGTGGCCAACACAAATGGATCTTAATAGCAACTGAATATTTCACCAAGTGGATTGAGGCTATACCCACTAAGAATGCCAATCATCAAGTTGTCATAAAGTTCTTGAATGAGAATATTTTCACTAGATTTGGTTGCCCAACCAAACTAATTACTGATAATGTAGCAGCTTTCAAAGCAAAATAATTGGTGGACATGACTGAATCCATGGGCATTCAAGTGGTGCATTCTACCTCATATTATCCTCAAGGAAATGGCCTGGCAGAATCATATAACAAGAGTCTAGTAAGGATAATAAAAAAGATGTTAGAGGAAAACAAAAAGAGTTGGGATTCCAAGTTGAAGTTTTCACTATGGGTTGATAGAGCTACCATCAAAAATTCCATAGGGAATTCTCCATTCAAACTGGTTTATGGCACTGATGTTGTTTTCCCCATCCAGCTGATTCTCCCTGTGGCTCATGCAAGAAGAACAAGATGAAGAGAATGACATGGTAAGAAGAATGAATAACCTGGTTGAACTACAATAGATCAAAGATCAGCTAGTTGAGAAGTCAAGAGCTCATCAGAAGAAAATCAAAGAGACCTTTGATAGGAAGGCAAAAGTAGACAATTTCCAAGTTGGTGATTGGGTGCTTAAATGGGATGCATTTAAGGAAAAGAGTGGTAATCATGGCAAATTTTACTCCTTATGGACAGGTCCTTTTGTCATCACTTAAGTTCAACAGAACAACACATTGATTCTACACAGTCTGGAAGGAGGAGATACTTTTGGTAGCCTAATAAATGGGCGGTACTTGAAACTTTATTTTGTTTAAGGATTTAAAGCCTTGTCATTGTAAATATGTTTTTCCAGTTTTTATTTTCATTACAAAATATACTCCATGCCCAATGGAACACTAGAAGTAATTTGAATTTGTTTTTCAGGAAAGGCATTGATCTGTGATCCTTGAAACCTCACAGGGAGGATTTCATCCCCAAAAGGAGCCAGCGTTAGCCTTGCTAGCAAAAGTCCCAAAAATGGATCCATTAATGCTCTTGAAATCTTCAATTTTTTCTCGAAGATTGTCCAATGATCAAAATCAAATTAAAGGAGAGCCCTTGGAAGGGCGGAAATACACTATCGGGAGGCAAAAATGCTTGTAAACCATGAAAAAACCACAACCGCAAGCTTAAACAGAGGAATGAATAGTCGCCATTAGATCTGGCCGATCAATGGCCCAGACCTAGGTGGCTAATCACAATCAGCCGAGTAGAAGGGATAGTTTAAAGTTGGGTGCATGACACTGCCGATCAACGATCACCAATGATGGGATTGGTGAGGAGCATATGTTATGTTATATAAAGGCTCGGGAAGTGAGCGACGCGCGATTGCGATTTATCGCATCGCTGATATCACATCAGCAATATACCATGGGTGGGGCCTATGCACATACATATGGGTGACCTAACGAGCTGGACCCGACGGCATTATATTTGGGAACTCATAAATTTTGAGATCCGTGCCCAAGCAATTTTGAACATTTTTTGTGTATTTTCGTTGTTTCAATGAAATACAAAGGGAAATAGGGGAAATGCGATAACGATGGAACCCGGACTCGATGGGTTTCCTAAATAAAAATATATAATCTTTGAAGTTCGCAGAAGGTCCATTTTCAATGTTTTTTCGAAGTTTTTTGTGTTTTTGTTGTTTAAAAGAAATGCGAAGGGACCTTTGGCCAGTGCTGATTGCGATGAAACTTGGACCCAAAAGGGTCCAGGAAGTGGAATATATGATATTTGAAGTCCACCAAAGCCATTTTTCATGCATTTTTCAGTATTTTCACATATTTCATTATATAAAGGAAATACACAGGCCAGGCCAAATGTGGCTTGCGATGGTAATGAGGGCGGACTTGATGGATATTTAAACCATATTTTAGGACTTTTGAAGTCCAAAACACACAGAGAGGGTGGGATTTTTACAGTATTGTTGTGTTTTCTGTTCATAACATTACACAATCATTATCCGCATTTTAAAGGGGTTTCATAGGCCCAAAGAGCCAATCCACCATATAACAGAGCTCAGGAGATAGTTTGCTGGGAAACAAAGCCCAGAAAGGGAAAGAGAAGGGCCACAACATGCTGTAGCCTGAAATAGAAAGATTAGGGAGCACAAACAATGAAACAACCATCATGGAGCATCTCTGGCATAGGAGAACATCCAGACAGCACAATAAGCTACCAAAAATATCTGAAAATGGTTACTCTACTGTCAGAAGCAGAAAACTCTGATCCCATGTTTTCCTAGAGGGCATCAAATCAGTTAACAATGGAGATCAGAGAGATTAGGACTATGAGCCTCTTAGAGCTCAAGATCATTGTAAAGAGCTATAAATATTTGAAAGAAAAATGTAATAAAGGTTCAACTTTTGGAGATTGTTCCTCCTCTATTCCTTCAAGCTTCTCATCTTCATTCTAGTAATATAAGCTTCTTTTGCTATTATATGTTCAATGTCCATTCTCTTTGTTGTTCTATGCTTGCACTTGAATAGTTTGTTCATGTTTTCTTTGTGTCTAAGACCAGATAACTGTCATCTTATCTATGCTTTGATAAATTAGATTTGCAAGATTCTTTGCGACCTGTAACTGGCCCTCTATATGTGGTCATATATGCATCCGCTAGTACAGTCAGTATTCTTTTTTCGCTACCTGTAGCTATCCATTCATTTTTGTTTATGTATGCAATCTGCTGGTATAGTCAGTTTTCTCCATCTATCCATTGAATTTATAAATTATTGAGCATTAGTGGTCTAAAGCCTTGTATTGGTGAGAGCGTTCATGCATGCCTTGAGTGAAAACAAAGCTGAAATGGTTATCTAACTTGATCCAAACCATCATTTATTCCAATAGTTCAGAGAACAATATTAAAGATTATATGTTACCAGGCATCTCCGAGCTAAAACCTAGGAGAGTTTCCTGGAGTGATAACAGGCACAATATTGGCTTAAGATATTAGAAACTCTGAGATTGTAATCTTGGGAGACTCTCTGATTACTATAAAACATCTGAGAAATGACATATTTCCTGAAGAGAACCATCTCAAAATCCTTGTATAAAGGATTGAAAGTGCTCTGGAACACCTTCTCTCGAAGTCTTTCTTCCATCTTCTCAGAGGCCAAAATTTATAAGAAAATTGTCAAGCCAATCTAGTGCACCTCCTTAATATGGTCCATACAAAAATAAATGGTTCCAATCATTGGAAAACCATACCTTAGGATTTCGTTTGATGCATAAAAATCCCATGCCTCCACGATGACAATATAAAGAGAAATATAAAGTTTAATGATCACATGCAATGGTATTTCATTGATGTCGTGGCTGCAAATGATAAATAGGACAATGTAGGGGAGGCTAACCCATTAAATATTCACACTTACTCCTTGGTGTTTGGACAAAATCACTTGCCTCAAATTGAATGAACACCTTACTCTATGATGAATTCTGAGATGTTGGACACAATGAATATTAATCGCGATTCAATAACCTCTTTGAGTGAGGCCAATGACTCCTACTTTAAATCCACATCCAGTCTCTGGTTCCTTCATTGTTATACCAAGATGCATTTACAATGGGGGAATTATCCCTACTGCTCCCAAGCACCTTTTATGTCAATTCATTAAGTGAAGGCTATTTGGTCTTCCATCCTTAGTGACAGTAGGTTTTGGAACAGGCTCTGTGTGAACATATGTTCTATCAATTTCAATGGGATATGTAATTACCCCCCATGTAAATTTTAGCAATATCCTCACAAGGGCTTGAGATATTTCCTAATATGTGCACAGAAGTAGTAGGTTCCAGCCTTGTGGTTGCCTCAAAAGTTTGGACTTCGATGATAGAGGGAAAAATTGAAAGGTTAATATTTTCCTAAAATCTATTACTTCTTGGTTTCCTCTATTCCCTGTGGAGAAATCCTTAGTTCCCATAGCACTTTGGCACCCTTTGTTGTTATTTTCCCTTCTTTGGAATATCCCTCTATTCTAGGTTTGCCCTAGTTTCCAAATCCATGCGAATAATTGTGAAAGAACTGTGGCCATCTTGGCCTTATTTGTCATTGCCCCTCCTGTCCATGTAAGTACCACCAACTATATTCCCACTGATGTTTTTTGCACCACCTTCGACTAATCTAACGCCTTCTATTTGAATCCCCTTAGCCCAGCCTACTCTGTTACATGGGTCTCCCCTATTTCACTATCATTCATGTTCACTAGGAAAGGCATCTCAACTTCTGCTAGAGGCACCAATGTCTCTAACGTATGCAACCATCATATTGAGACACTTCCGATGGAGAACATGGAAATCAAATGGAAACTTCATCAACAAGTGAACTCCCTTATCTTCCTTAATGAGGAAATTCACTCACTGAAGGGCAGACACTCCTCTCATCATGAAGAACTTGATGATCTATGATGACAAATAGAGGACCTGAAGAAAATGTGTCATGCTCTATAAAAACAGGTTATTTCCAGTACTACTTCAAGCCAACCCACAGGAAATTGGTATTTAGATCTTAACAAGCCTCTAGAGGAGGCTTTCTTTTTCCTTTTTTAATGAGCTCATATTGTAAATGTGTCTTGCTATTAGAATAATTTTGTAGGATCTATGAATGCCATTTTTATATTATAGTATGTTTCCATCATAGTTTTTTCGTACATCACACAGTGCCTCCTTGGAGGATTCTATGAAAAAATAAGATGCAATGCTTTGTATCTTCGGTGTATTTGTTTTGATTGGGCGCATATTTTAATTTATTCTTAGCACTTTTTTTTTAAAAATATGTTAAATTTAATATATTATATATATATATATATAATATATATATATATATTATATATATATTATATATAATATATATATATATATACACAAGTTATTATTAAAAAATTTGAAAAATATAGTAGAATAAAATACTTCAAATGTATATAATAAAATATTTTTTCAACTTTATATTTATATGTAAAGCAAGTGAAAGTAAAAACATTTCATGCATTTCATAAAAAAGGATATTTATTTAATATTTACCATGAAATTGATATGTAATATTAAATGTTTTTTTCAAAGACACGATTATAATTTGTATTAGAAAATAAATCTAGAGATCAAGTCAGAACCCTTACATTTTTCATCTTCCATCTAAGTACTACTACATACCACTGCCCACAAAAAGAAGCTTATGGTCCTAGAAAAAAAATTACCTAAAATTATGTGATATAACCTACTATAAACCTGGAAAAAATCCATAGAAACAATTGATACTTACATAGCATAGTAAAAGTTCAAAATCAAAAGAGATCCAACATGTCCATAACTACAAAGCCCAAGTCCTAATGCACTCCTAACGCTTCACTCGGTATGATGATTTTTTTGAGGTTGATCCTCACTAGGTCTAGCTCCGACCTCAATTGAATTTGTTCCGACACTGACAATATTATCAACTTCCGCCAATGTTACATTCATTATGGGCATATAAGTGCACAATTCTGATTGCAATTTTTCCATCTTGCTCTAGAGGAGTTCTAGTTTGGTACCTGTTAGCACTCCAGGAAACTCTCCTAGGTTGTAGATTGGAGATGCCTGGTAACATATAATCTTCAATCTTGTTCTCTGAACTATTGGAATAAATGATGGTTTGGATCAACCCAGACAACCATTTCAACTATGTTTTTACTCGAGACATGCATGAACACCCTCAACTTACAAGGCTTTAGACCACTAATGCTCAACAATTTGTAGTTTCAATGAATGGATGGAAAATATTGACCAAATTGGCAGATGCATACATAAACATAAATGAATGGCTAGCGACAGGCAACAAAAGAAAATACTGACTATATCGGTAGATGCATATAAGACGACATATGAATGGCTAGCTATAGGTAGCAAAGAAGCTTGTAAATCTGATTTATCAAAGTAGAGATAAGACGAGAGTTATCTGGCCTTAGACACAAAAGAAAACATGAACAATCTGCTCAAGTGCAAGCTTAGAGCAGAAGAGAAAATGGAATATTGAACATATAATAGCAAAAGAAGCTTGTATTACTAATGAGTGAAGATGAGATGCTTGAGTAGCAAAGTCTCTACAGTCTCTAGAAGTTCGTACCCTTGTTACATTTAGTTTTCAGCTATTTATAGCTCTTTACAATGATGCTGAGCCTTTTGAGGCCTCAGAGGTCTTGATCTATCCCTCTGTCTCGTTAACTGTTTGATTCCCTAAATCGGCAAGCATGGCTCGGAGGTTTTCCTCTTCTGACAGAGGAATAACTACATTCAGATATTTCGGGTAGTTGCTACGCTGTCTGGGAGCTCTCTCATGTCAAAGATGCTCCACAATCATTCCATTTGTTCTGGCTGTGTCATGTTGTGGTTCCATGATCGTTTTGTGTTGATTTGGCAGTGTTGCGTTGTCTACGCTCCTTAATCACTTCTGTTGCAGGCTAGCTGTGGGTGTTGTGGCTCCATGATTGCTTTGTCGTTGATTCATCCTCTGCTCTATGGTGGAATGGCTCTTCGGGCCTATGAAATCCCTTTAAAATGCGGATAGTGACTGTTTTTTGTTATGAACAGAAAGCACAACAATTTTGAGAATTCCCGCACCTCCCTATCCTTTTTGGACTTCAAAAAGTCCATAAACATGATTAATTCCTTTATCGGGTCCGCCCTTTGGGTCACTATCGCATATCGCAGCTGGCCGGTTCCCTCACTTCCCTTTGTATTTGTAAATTCGTGAAAAACGCTGGAAAACATGAAAAATTGCCTTTGGCAGACTTCAAAATATATATATTTCACTTCCCAGACCCTGTCGAGTCCAGGCTTCATCGCTATTGGCGATGGCCCAAGGTTCCTTTATATTTCATTGTATAATGAAATACATGAAAAATGCATTAAACAAGGCTTTTACGTGGACCTAAAATTTCATAAGGAATCTTTTATAACGCCATCGGGTCCGGCCCATCGGGTCTCATGCATGTATATGTAAAGGCACCGCCCCTTTGGTTTCCACTGATAGTGATCTGGCGATGCGACGTGGGCCGTCGATTTGCACGCGCGATTGACTGTCCACGTTGAATCACCGATCACAATCGCTCCTTCCACACAACCTGCACCGATACTGCTGATTTACCGTTGCCAATTGCGACCCGTCGATCCGATCATTGGCAATCACTGATCAGTGGTGTCCAGTGCCAATTGCCACTGCCCAAAGTCCTTTCTGCTTGCCGATTTGTGATTTGCCGGTTAGATCTAGGTTGTTGATTGGCCATATCTAACGGCTACTGTACATTCTTGAGTTTTAAGCCTACGATAATGGATTTTCATGGTTTTTTGAAGTGTTTTAGCCTCCCAATAGTGCATTTTTTCCCTTCCAAGGGCTCTCGGCATGTGATGGTTTTGCTCCTTGGATGATCTTAGTGAATATTTTGAAGATTTTAAGAGCAAATTTGGATCCATTGCATGATTTTAAGCAAACTTTGGAGACTTTGGGAGTGTTTTGGATCCATTTTTGGGCCAAATGCCAACAAAGCTAACAGTACCCTTCGACAATTGAAACGTTGAACTCTCCTTCTCCTATGTGACACCCCTGTTTAACTAAGCCTTCATAACACCTTCAATAAATTCAAATAACTTCTCCAGGAGAGTGTTTAACCTAACTTGCTCTCTGTCAAAGGATGATTCCCTATAAATATCCATATGAAGGGCTGCTCATAATTACAATGAATTCCAAGCAACAAATCTCTTAACAATGGAGATTGACACAATGAAAAACGATGAGGTTGAAGAGGATCACCATATTCCCATATAAATATAACTCTACCCTAAATGCACCTGCTTAAGTCATTAAATTCCAAGCATTCCACTCACAATCTTCGAGTACCAAACATTTCTTGAGCTTCCAACTTGCAGATACATTAAAGGAACAACAATGGATTCATTTGATGAGAAATTAAATTCTTTAGTTTCTCTAGATTGCCTATCTTCTAAAGGAGAGCCTTTAAATATTGTGAATCAAGGTTCACATGTTGCCTGCAATGAATGAAGTCATTTTGCGTATGACATATGGAGAATGTGTGAGCTCCTCGAGGCCTTCCCCTTTCAAGCATCCTTCCATCTCTACTTTTAATGATCTAATAATCATCCACCTATTACGCGATATAAAACCTACACCCATCACCACATGGACCATCATTGTTATATTGAGATATGATTCAACCTTAATGTGGCTATTGTTCAATAATATGTTTTGGAATATCATGATATATGAGGGATGCTTAAAATTAGATCATTTATTTCTTGGGCCCCTTGGGATAAGGTTGCCCCTTTTTTTTTTTTCGATTTGATCTATATTGGTGTTCATTTTCCTTAATACATGAAAAAACTCAATGTGCTCGAATTGTTGTGATATCATCACTATTGTTTGAAGAACTAAGGGGAGATATGGATTTGATTTTTCCTGAGCTTTTCTATGATGGAGTCCCCAAATACTGAGATTTTGAAATTTTTTCTTTTGATTGCCAATTTTAATCCTTTCCATAAAGCTAGATATTCCACTTGTTTATTGGAGGTGACCGCAAGCCCAGGGCATATTGGATCTCTATTTGTTCATAGGGGTGAAAAATTGCCCCTCCCACTCCTACAACCCACATATTTCCTCTTGAAGCTCCAAAAAAGAAGAGAGAAAATTCATTTTGGTTATTTTTCCAAGATTTGAATTTAGAGAGTTCCATTCTGATGCAAAATTTCTTGAGATTAATTGGCTTGAGATTGAAGGTGCTAGAATGATCGAGATGTTTTCCTATTTTTATCCATTCATTTTCTGATGAGTTAAGGGAGTCTATTTCAGTTTTTTTGTATCCTCAAACTGTGATAGCTTCGAATAATAAGTTTAGATCTCTCTAGGCCACCTGAAGGATATAAGGCAATCCTTCTTTGAAAATTGATTGATTCCTAGCAATCCAAATAGAAAACGGGCATTGTTGAAATACATGTTGTATACTCTCTTCTTCCTCCCTACACAATACACACTAGGATGGGTCGAGGATATTT
Organism: Pinus taeda; assembly: GCA_000404065.3. NCBI lineage: Eukaryota > Viridiplantae > Streptophyta > Pinopsida > Pinales > Pinaceae > Pinus > Pinus taeda. Next base: position 161,186 of record APFE030820814.1, on the reverse strand, counting down.
CATCTCTTAAGATTCTTAACAGTTAGGATTTTGTGATGAACTAGGGCCCAACAAAAAAATTACCTTGGGTATTCCATCCGTTTGCCAAAGTTTTCTCTAGAGTCTTTTAGTTTCAAGATGATGGATCTTTTTAATTAGAAATTCATATCTTGCTTTGATAGCATATTTGTGATGCAGATGTATCAAACATGAACTTTGATCACATGATGTGACCAAGATAGGTGCCATTCCTGTTGTGTATGAGAACCTCCCATTGTGAATGGAAGTTTAAAGGTAGTTATGGCCTCAACCAACCTTTCCAAAACCTTTATCATACCATATACATATGACTTTTAATTTTTTATATTCCTTGATCTTCATCCAATCTGCCAATTCCTTAATGTCTTCTCATTCACCTAAAGGTCCTTCCATGTTGAATATATATTTCTAGATGTTGATATGACATATGTTTCTCGGGTGCCAACTTAAGTGAGCCATAATATAGGATTTTCATCTTTACATAAACTCCATATATTTGATCTTGATCTCGACCATTCCATTGATTCCACTTGTAGCAAGTAGGATCAATGAAAATATTTATGAAAAAAGGTTTGTTTCCACCATTCCTTTGAATCTAAAGCTAGGCACCAAACAATATTCACTCATAATGCAAGAGTCATGTAGAGGGGGTATTTTATTCCTATACCTCCATAATCATTTGGGAAGAGTGCCACAAGTGCTTCAGAGCTCTCCAACATTGGAGATGGTAAAAATGAAAATTTACGATCGAGATTTTTTTATTTATTTAACCCTCCTCTAGTGCATTACTCTAACTACACCAGTGCAGAATATATCCAAGAGCGCCAAGTTTTTTTAAATTAAAAAATCTATAATGTTTCTTTTCGTAAGATGCCCTAGACCATTCTAATACAGGTATCACATCGGTGCTTTGTATGATTATAACACCCCCTTTTTTTTGTTTAAATAAAAAATTGCTTAGTGATGCTCTTTAGAAGATGCCCTAAGTCGTTTTAATACATTTACCGCATCGATACATCCTTGAAAAATAACACCACATTTTTTTAAAATTTAAAAACTATAGCGACGTTCCTTCTTAGTATGCACTGGTGTGTTTTACTATATGAAAGGCATAGGTGTTGTAGATGTATATATCATCGAAAATTTTTAAAAGTTAATTTTTTTGGTTCTATCGATTATTCAAGCATCGGTGCATTGTGTTATTTAGTGAACCATGTTTTTGTATTTTATAAAAAATAACTTTTCCATGGTGCACCATGTTCTACGCAGCATCGGTGCATGTATGGATAGTAAAACAACTGTGCATTTGTAGATTGTAGATGGATCATCCAAAATACATCTACTAAAACATTCGCCCGCCCACCTCTGCTAGTGGCCTCCACTACATACAAATTTTTGGGATATTTTTATAGGCGCTTCTGCAAAAACCTCCGCTAGAAGGTATTTTCCTTGTAGTCAAGCCTGCCTCCCCCAGGTATTCCATAGATTCCAAAATATGCCTGGAAACACCATGACGAACTGATACAAACTCAAATAACACACTAGATAGGGTAAAATTTCTAAGAAAACATCGATACCAAATGAAACAACCCAAAAACAAGCTAAGAAAATCGGCTAGTAACCAAAGGTAGAAACCCCAACTCCCATCAAGTTCAATAAAGGAACAACACCCCAAAACTAGCAGTTAGAAATAAACACCATCGCAACTCACAAAGGAGCCTACAACCACCATAAACTGAGAAATTCATAAAAGCCAAACCATGTGGTAAATCCTGAACCATATTATACCTTAAAATGCCTTCTCCAACCCCAGAGCTCCATCTCTCCCTACATGTAACCATTTTAGTCTTTTAGATCTAACTTCATTCTTTCATTTCAAAAATATATATATATATATATATATAAATATATATAATATATATATATATATATATATATATAGATCAGACGTTGGCGAGACATGTCCAGGGGAATTAAACTTTTGTGCACTTGGATACACAAAGGCTTGCCAACGTGCCTTTTTCCACACCCGCGAACAATATATTAATATAATAATAACATAATATTATATTAATATATAATATAATATAAATATACAAATCATAAATATGTAAATATACAATAATATGGTTATTATTTATATAGTTATTAATAATCATAGATAATTAGTCTTTAACAAGATACAACTAATACTTATTGATGTAGATATATGCCTATGAGGATATATCAACCACATTGTTGAATTTGGTTGTGTTATTTATTAGTTTAATGGTAGGTATTTTATTTCTAAGGAATATTTTTAGGAGTTAGATATAGAGAATTGTAACTTATAAGGGTAGTTATGCATTTTTATATTTTCAATTTAATTATAAAAATATCATGTCCACAAGTGTTATTGGGTTTTCCATTCAATTTTATTTATATCATTGAACTCTTATTACTTATTGTTTATTTATTGTGTTTTTATTATTTCATGCCTTCTTTTAAACATATGTCTAACTCATATATTAATTATTTTCATAACTAACAATAATAATACTTTAAAATAAAAATACAATTAAGTTGCTTTTTTTTTTCTTTTCTTTTTTACATATATATTATAAAGTGTATTCATTATATATTATTATGGAGTAAGTGTATTCAAACTTATTAATGTTTACTAGCTATTTAATTGATATAATTATATTAATCTATAAATATATCCTTTACTTTTTAATAATAGGGTGAGGTTATAAATCCCTCTCCCCCTCTCCAGCTTCCCATGGTCGGACCATATTTTATGGGCCCCCCATTTACTCTTGCTCCTGCTTCTTCTCCTGCTCCTTCTGTCAATGTCTATGCTACATGATTGAAATATAAATACATTAGCCTCATACATAAAATACAGTTTTTTTTATTAAATGAAAAATGTATTTATAAATAGGGAAACATAACTTTCAATTAAAAAAAAATATTGGTGTGCCCAAAACACATTCATGCACTGGATTTGGCGCACTTTAAAACACAACTGCATTGTTAGCAATGTGCACATACATATGACACACCGTTGTTGGTTCACAAATTTAAATTTCATCGTGGTGCATCACACTTATGCACCTGTGCACACGCATAACCTTTTCCCACTAGTATAGAATGTTCATGTTATCAAACACACCGAGCTATAACAATATATTTAAATATTATTTTTGCGGTGTGTTTGGTAAATATAAACACACTGGGTGTAATGCACCAACACAAAATTTATCGCCTTACCGGTGCGTTTGGTAAATATAAACACACTGGTGTAACACACCGACATAGAATTTATCACTTTATTAGTGTGTTTTCATTTACGAAACACACCACAACAATAGCAGTGCATTATGTTCACACACCGAAATGTGGTGAACCCTATAAACATATAGGGTGCACAACTATCGGTGTGAGTCAAACATATCAAGTACACCACCCAAGGACTTGTTTTTTTCAAAATCAATGGAAATTTTAAGCTAATTTGCAATTCTAATGTGTTAAAAAAATAAATTAGAGGGAAACATAGACATTACTTGGACATTTTTTCGTCAAGGAGGCATTGTTGACACGTAATGGAGAAAAATAAATTTTACCACCATTTGAAAAAATTGGAAACTTAGGCAATGAGCATGGTACAAAAGGATGATGAGAAAGAGAAGCACCAGTGTTAGGGCGCTGTCAAGAGGAAAGAGTGGCACAAGTGCTTCAGAGCTCTCCAACATTGTAGATGGTAAAAATGAAATTAACGACATATTTTTTATTTTTTTTAATTTAACCTTCCTCTAGTGTGTTACTCTAACTACACACCAGTGCAGAATATATCCAAGAGCACCACATTTTTTTTTAAATTAAAAAATATATAATGGTTCTTTTCTTCAGATGCCCTGGAGCATTCTAATAAAGGTATCACATCGGTGCTTTGTATGATTATAACACCCCTCTTTTTAAAAAAATTAAAAACTACCTAGTGATGTTCTTTAGAAGATGCCCTAAGGTGTTTTAATACATTTATCACATCAGTGCATCATTGGAAAGTAACACTGCATTTTTTGAAATTTAAAAACTATAGCAATGCTCCTTCTTGGTATGCACTAGGGTGTTTTACTACATGAAAGTCGTCGATGTTGTAGATGTATATATGATTAGAATATTTTAAAAGTTACATTTTTTTTATTATATTGATTATTCAAGCATCGATTCATTATGTTATTTAGCGAACCATGTTTTTGTATTTTATAAAAAACAATCCATGGTGCACCATATTCTATGCGGCATCGGTGCGTGTATGGATAGTAAAACACTAGTGCATTTGTAGATTGTAGATGCACCGACCAAAAAACATCTGCTAAAACATCTGTCCGCCCACCTCCACTAGTGACCTCCGCTACAAACAAATTTTTGGGATATTTTTATAGGGGATTCTGCAAAAACCTTCGCCATAAGGTATTTTCCTTGTAGTCAAGTCTGCCTCCCCTGGATATTCCATAGATTCCAAAATAGCCCCAACAACACCACGACAAATTGAGACAAACTCAGATAATAGACCAGATAGGGTAAAATTTCCAAGAAAATGTCGATACTAAATGAAACAACCCAAAAACAAGCTAAGAAAATCAGTCAGTATCCATAGGTAAAAACCCCAACTCCCATCAAGTTCAATAAAGGAACAACTCCCCAAAACTAGCAGTTAGAAACAAACACCATCGCAACTCACAAAGGAGCCTACAACCACCATAAACTGAGAAATTCATAAAATCCAAACCATGTGGTAAATCTTGAACCATATGACATGCCTTCTCCAACCCGAGAGCTCCATCTCTCCCTACATGTAACCATTTTAGTCCTCTAGATCTAACTTCATTCTTATATTATATATATATATATATATATAATATATATATATATATATATATATATATATATATTAAGATTAGTTGTTGAGGACATGCCCAGGGGAATTAAACTTCTATTCACTTGGATATGAGGCTTGCCAATATTCCTTTTTCCAATTGTGTTACCACCTGCAAACAATATATTAATATAATAATTATATTAATATATAATATCATATAAATATGAAAATCGTAGATATGTAAATATACAATAATATGGTTGTTATTATTTATATAGTTATTAATAATCATAAATTGTTAGTCTTTAACAAGATACAACTAATAATTATTGATGTACATATATGTCCATTGGCATATATCAACCACATTGGTAAATGTAGTTGTGCTAGTTATTAGTTTAATGGTAGGTATTTTATTTCTAAGGAATATTTTTAAGAGTTAGATATAAAGAATTGAGATTTATAAGGGTAGTTATGCCTTTTTGTATTTTCAATTTATTCAATTTTGTTTATAGCATTGAAATATTATTACTTATTGTGTTTTTCTTATTTCATGTCTTTTTTTAAACATATTTATAACTCATATATTAATTATTATCATAATTAATAATAATAATTTAAAATAAAAATACAATTTGGTTAATTCTTTTTTAACGTTTACACATATATTATAAAGTGTATTCATGGTATATTATTATGGAATAAGTGTATTCATATCTATCAATGTTTACTAGCTATTTAATTTATATAATTATATTAATCTATAAAAATATCTTTTACTTTTTAATATTATAAATTATAACCATCAAATTGTAAAATTATAATCACTCCAAATATATAACTCTCCTATTATCTCACACTACCACTGTTCTATTATCCCATATGGTTATGCCATTGCTTATGAAGTGGAATATATGATTGATTTTTATATTAGTTGGCTTGTATAAGAAAATTTCACGCATCTACAAACTAGGATTTGGTTTTGAGTTTTTCTAGTCTGGTGACATTTACTGCATCGTAGCATTAAGGCTCCAAAACCTGAAGCAACTCGGTTGTGGGACTAGTTTATGTCCCAAGCGAATTAATGACTTGTCCTTTTTGCACGTACATAATAGTTCATTGTTATACACTTTCCTTAGTTTAAAGTGCCACATCGAACCATCGATGTCAAGACCTCTGCCATGAATATACATTCCATGCACTACTATTAACAGGTAGTAATACAGGAACTTCATTGATCAAAACTACTCTAAGACATCTCTGTCCATGGAACCCCACGGTTAAGAGTGTAGCATTCAAGACATCCTAAAGTGCTAGGCACCCTCAATTGAGCAATCAAACAAGAAGTTTGGTTCTCTTCACTTTACAAGTATAAAAAATAAATTAATAAATAACTGAAAAAATAAAAAAAAAATAAAAAAATTAATAATTGAAATTTAAACCTATTAGAAAAATATAAAAAAATCACATTTTAAAAGTATATCATATATCTAAAATTATTCAAATAACTTTTAAAAAATTAAAAATTAATAACCTAAAATTTAAACATATTAGAAAATATATATATATATATATATATATATATATATATATATATATTAACAGTATATCATATATCACATCCCATGTAGAAGAATATATTTAATATTATTAAATGACGTATTTTATTAAAGTAACATTGTGTATTTTTTTTTTGTAAATTTATTTGTATACTTAATGATTTTTTTAGCAAGTTAAATACACCGATAGGCATTTTTCTATGAGCTTGGGTTAGGTAGATCCAACCCATCATAGAAGATTATTTTTGCTTGCCTCCCTCAAATTGAAATATAACATCTGTCCCTTCATGTGGTTGAGCACCTGAAATCCTTTTCCACGACCGTAGGGCCTCCACACTTGCCCATAATAGTTTGTGCCTTGTGCATAGTAAGGTTCGACTAATTTTGTAGGGCCTCCTCACTCGCGAAGAGTTTTCCATATGTTGTGTACCTTGTCAGATAACTTTGTATCCTACATTGAATATATGTTCTTATAGAATTATTTGTTTGTTCTCATATCTACGATGTCTTTGCAGTGGAACCCATTTCCCTGATTTGGGTTTTGTGTTGTAGGTGTGTCATAAAAATAAGCTCTCACTCTTGTTTGTTTTCTCGAATAAAGAAGATATTTAGCCAACGATGGCCTTGGATGGTTCATCTAACACAAATGAAGCATGCCAATCACCCTCTAAAGGAAAAACCAAAATGGAAAAGATGATAATTCCCAAGAAAACGATGGCCCATAGGAGTAGAAGAATAATGATACTTCCAGAGATATTTCTAGTCCTAGGTGAGTATCTAAATCTGTTTATGCAATTATTGTTACTTCATGCAAGGCATACCATTTCCAAAGGTTTTAAGGCTCGTATTCATAGGGATGTCTTTCAATTTCTTGATTGGATAATCTTCAAAATATGAGTGCCACCTTACTTGTAGTGAGTTTTCCCTAAAATTTGTGTGCGAGTTTATATTGTTCGTAGTTTAAATGAAGTGTGTTTGCCCTAAAATCCTTGTGCTTCCATGCTTGTAGTGAGTTTTCTTCAAATTTTGAGAGTTGCCTTACCTTTGGCAGACAAATGAACAAAGAAAGGAATTTCATCACTGAAATCCTAAAATCCCTCATAATCTGCCATTGATCCAAAGGTGTTGAAGCCCATTCTAACACAAGGGATACTATGATTCAAGATTTATTCAATGCTATGATCGATAATGTTTAGCAGAGCGAATCCCAATCATTAACTCACTATTTATGAGTTGACAATGATTCAAGGTTTTCATCTCATTATTGTAGATTTGAGCATTATCCCATATTTATTTTATGTTAGGATTGACCATTTTTAGTTCAATATTATGGATGATGCTCACTTCCTAATAGTAAGATAAAGAACTTGAGAAAAAGTGGTGCACGCAAAAAATTATGGTGATGGATGCTTCATCAAGAAGGTTAGACCTATTGCAAGAAGATTGTGAAAATGTTTGGAAGATCTTGGACTAAATGTGGGTATAATCCCTAGCTAAAGGTGTTATATTCTATTATTAGGACATGATTTCACTAATGTTGGTTAAAGGTTTTAAGATCCAAATAACTAGCACATATGCATTTCATGAGTTACATAGCATACTCAATGTCGTTCCCAACATTTGGGTTTCAAGATCTCCTAAAATTGGTGACAACGCATTAATGTTTTTTCGACCTTTATTACTTTTTTTTTGGTATAGATTAAGTATTGTCATTTTAGCTAAATGATTTTCTTTATGATCATTATATTGGTTAAATGTTTTATTTTCCTTATGTTTTTTTTAGAGGATGAATCTTTATTATCGAAGTTTACGTGAATGTTTTATTCAAATGTTTGTAATAAACACTATAATTATGAAGTTGGGTTAAGGACAATAAAAACCGAATACAAGGCATTTAGCATATATTGCAGCCTATTGAATGAGTACATTGAGTTTGGTTATAGACTACAAAAACCCAACTCAAGGTGTGTAGTATATTACATTCTATTGAATGGAATACTGAAAACTTGGAAAACATATTTTCTTTTTTAAACAAATGTTAGGTTAGAAAATAAATGATTCAAATTAGGAAAAAAATCAAGGACAATAACCTACTCACAAAAAACATAGGATGAACATACAATTTGGCAAATACAACAATTCTATAACCACAATATCATATGACAATTATGTACACCAGACATCTCCTTACTGACATTGGTCAGTTAGGTGCAATCTATGTTGGTTCATGTGTTTTTCCTATGGTTGTGTGATTTGAAATATTCTTGTAGTCTTTACATTCAAGTATTGAGTTTTACTATTGCATTTTGTTCTAGAAAATGTATAACCAATAGTAACTTATTATGTTTGGACTTCAAACCAACAAAATGCCTTGGTAATATGATCTCTGTTTAATTTTAATTAGATATCTAAAATGGAGATATATGGAACTGAGATTGTTAATTGGGGTTATCTTGAGTGGTTGGGTAGAATTGTTGTTGTCTCCCCGAGCCAGGTTCAATTCCATGCAAGTGACATGATGGTGAGAAATATCAAGTTGTATTGGCTATGTACCTATGAATAATGTTTTATTGACACTCACTTTCACCCTTGGGCTAAGAGAAAGGATGATTTCCACTGAAAAAATTCTAAAACTGACATTTAGGTCTTGAATTTTACCTTACACTTATTTGTAGAGAAAATAAAAACTACATACTAACTTATGATGTTTTGAATTTTAATAGACAAAAGGACTTGTTTCATTTGGTAATTTATTTATTTATTTTTCTTGATAGGAATGAGGATTATTGAAAATTCCTGTTCTTTTTCTAGAAGGTTGGTGTGATTTTGTCAATATAGTTTTTAATATAACTGACCATATTTTTCTCATTAACTCCAAGGTGATTCTATTATGCATTATCTCATTACAAACTAATTGCATAAGTACATTAAATTTTTCATTTTAATGAAATGCGTATTAGTTTTTGTAGTACTAGTTTGAAGGCAGTTTGATTTGGTGAAGTTTGTGAAAATAATGCAGCAAGGTGAAGAACTTGTGCATCTCCACATTGGTATATATGCATGCATAGATGGAATTATGGGTAAATGTTTGTTTCCTTTTTGCTGAAATTGGGATATTTGGTTTGATATTTTCAACAGAAAAGAAAGGCTCTAACGTCTAGACTGATCCTCGGGGTTTTCTAGAGTTGTTCATCCATGTTTATTAGAAAAAAAAATACAACCAGTCATAAGTTGAACTCCCTAAGTGGTTGAGGTCCTAAATTGCACTCTTAAATAGTTGGATACTTTAGGGGTGCATCCACCAAGCTCCATAGAATGTTTGGAGATGATTACATAATTCCCCAGGTCATGTGATTGGTAAGAGTGGATTTTTGGTCCATGCTTTTTAGGAACCTATGGGCTAGTTTGTTTTAGAATGTAACAACTACAACCTATAGAAGAAAAGGAAAAGAAATGAGAGACAAAATGCCTTTTCATAGGTTCATGAGTTGATTTTTGAGAGGAAATGTGTCCTAAAATTGGGACATGTTTAGGGCATGTCTCAGACACATTCAAAATCATTATCCCCAAAAGGATCTAAGAGGGTCACTAGAAATGGGGAAGGATTAAATGATTAAGATCCATTAGTCTTCCTTGCATTTACCAAAGAAAAGATAGGTCCTACCTGTACAAAAATTGACAAAATTCCTCTTATGAGATTTTGTTGCTGGCATGTATCTCCCTAGCCATTCTAGGATGTCTGCATCTAACATGGGGGGATATGCTATTGAGTCCCAAGTATGACCCAAGTTTACTAGACTCACAGTCTTTGAGGAAACTAAGTTGAGTCAATGCCTTTGATTCTCACTCACCTCAGAGTCATATTTTTAATTCTACTCTCAAGTCAAATGTGAGTTAGATTGACTTTGTTAGTCTAAGTTTCCTTATTCTCACAAATTTGTGACCAATTTATTTCTTTAATATAAAAGAGATAGACTAAATAATCATTTTGTAGGAAATCAATAGAGCCATCAATGTCTCTAATCCATGGCATTTTGTTGTATGTAGTATCACATATGTAATTTGAAATGAAGTTTTATTGAAATCTCCCTTTTTATGAACATTCCAAACTTTTTAATGAAAAATATTATTTTTTAGAATTTAATGTTTGTATTTATTATTATAATTTTTGTAGTCAACTCTTTATTCTTTTTTAGTCCAAATCAACTATTGTATTATAGAATAATACAATACAATAAAGTAAACACATTATTCTTTCAATTATTTTTGGATATTATTGAAGTAAGCATTTGTGAGCTTCCTAGGTTCATGGTTATCAGATGAAGGCCTATTAGGTTTTCCTTATATCATTTATTTGTTCCGTTGATCTCTTCATTCTCTATTAGATGTATAATGTTGAAGTCCAATATTAGCAATGAATAGCATGAGTTAACATATCAGAATATCAGTAAAATAAGTTGTTCTGTCCCTTTGAGAAACCAAACTTTATATGTTCTTTAGTATTATTATCGTTTTAGATTCATACCAAAAAAGAGAACCTTAACAAATAGTTCAATATTTCTAATGTTTGAGTTTGTTATACAAGAAACAATCTTGTGTTCATTATATTTGTCTTCTGATATGTGGCATTTTTTGCAACTTCATGAAGAGGAAGATGATGCTAGTTGTGTTCTTGCAACGTCGTGTAGCTCTAAGCTTCACCTCAATGAAAATATGCTTGAAGATGTTGGAGATGACTCAACATTGATTGTGTGACAGTGGAAAAATCCAGGAATGACATGTGGACAAATAAGATGGTGCCACATGGCACCTTGAGTTTGGTCAAAAGGGAAGCTTCCTTTTTTTCCTTCTTACACTTATTAACACTAAAAGGAGCCAAGTATTCTTTTATTTCTTTTTTCAAGAAATACTTTTTCCCAATTTGAAATATCCTAGGCAAAGCAAAAAGATGGGAAAAACTTAAAAGAAGGATGTTGTAGGAAAAATTAGGAGGTGATCCCTACGGGTGAAATGAGAAAGGTGTTTCCAAACTATTCTTCATAATGTTAGTGTACAATTGGTGGCACTAATTTGAGATCACTCTGACTAATTATACATTCTGGTTGTATTCATGACTTGTATGTGGACCATGTCAATACACACACACAAACTATGGATGGGAAAATTAAGCATGTAGAGAGTAGAAATTGATGTGAAACTCAAGTGAATATTGTGGGATCATGGAATGTTATAATGTCAGCATGTGTGCTTAATGGTTGTCATGATTTGACATTGAAACTATTTCATCAAATGCAAAAAGCGGGCATGCATGCAACAACCTAAACAATCCATCCTGAAGAAGATATGTAGTAAAAAGAAGACTGATAAAAACATGGGTTCATTTCAAAAAATTCACTAACCAAAATAAGATGAAGGATTCTTTCGGTATAATAAGTGTATTTGTTTAAGAAGACCTTTTGCTCCATAACTACATAATGCTAAACTACATTTAATGGGAATTCATAAATATTAACTTCACAAAATTGCAAGTGTGAACCTCTTAAGGCCATGGTGAGAAGATGGGTGCCTAATGAGAACATACTTACCTTTCCACCCCACTCAACCACAAAATTAATCTAAATAACTAAATATGCATTCACAGACCCAAAAATGGCAAAGCACTATAAGTGTTAGTCCAAAAAACCAACAATGTCCTAATCAACCTTTCTTGAACCATTAGAGACATCACGAACTTGATGACCCATTTAAAAAATAGAGATAATATACCCAAATGTAAAATAAAACAAACAAAATGCGAATAAGCACTTACCAAACAACAAAAATCAGAAAACAAAACCAACTTATTCTGAGGCCTCCTTTGCTCATTACTGACGCTCACATGACATCAACCTCTACACACGCAAAATTTATACTCATATACAGAGAAATGTGAGAAATTTATGAAGTGGGTCTTGTTTTTGCTGCGATGGAACATGTGCGTCCTACAATGACTCACTTATTATTTTTCTTTCTTTCCACGAAGGTAGTAGTAGCATGCTTATTCATAAGGATTTAGTCATAAATAATTGGTGTCTCGTCATTTATGAATTTTCCCCTTTCTCATCATGGGTGAGGTCAATTTTAATAATAACTTATGTCTTTTTTAACCCTAAGTTGAGGAAGAAACTATACCTAAATTTTAAAGTCCATGCCCAGGAATTTCTCCCCCCTGAGGCTTTCTTAGGCCCCAAATGTGCACTTTGGGATTGCCCTAGGTCTGCTAAAAGATTGGGTCGGTTCTAAGGTTATTGTAACAATTTTAGTGAGACCCTACTATAGGCTTTGAAATAAGGCCCTCCATGTATGAGACCTTTTTTATGGCCCAAAGGCATTGACCTGAAGGATGGCCTTCTCTTTGCTTTTCTTGATGCAAAATCTATGGGAATATAAGTTGGGATTCTCAAATGTGAAGGTATTGCAACAGAAAAATCACCCTGTCATTACCAAAATGATGTTGTAGATGCTTCGTTATGCATTTCCTGTGATCACCACAATAACAAGGAAATTTCTTATGGACATGAGATAACTATTTTCTTTGGTATTTTTATAAGGTATGCATTTTCCACATATGTTTAAGAAACACTTTTGTGAATATATATAAGGCTTGTTGTTTTGAAAATTTTACTTGATTATTTGTTTATGTTTTAAGGTGCTTGGTATTCCTTGGGATGTTGACACTATAGGGTTACAGGATTATATGAGCAAGTTTGGAGAACTGGATGATGTGATTTTGATGTGGGCAAGTTTGAATAGCCCCAAACTCAAAAGGTGAAGAGTAATATAAGTTGATAACATATACTTGCATGTCAAAATGATTAGATGTGATTTTATGATTAGACGATATTTTAAATTTTGAAGAAGGCACTAGGGGATTTTGGTTTGTTTTCCTAAATTAATTTATTCTCTAAATTATGATTTATCATATCTATCATTTGAGGGTTGTTTTCTTTTGGGAGAACTCAAAGCCATAGATTTTACAAGAGACAATATTCACAAATAATTATTGAATTTATAATGTTCTACATTGCTTGTTTGTCTTTAATGTTTTGTATTTTTTATTTTTAGTATGATGGCGTATGGTCTCCACATTTTCTTTCCTACTGATCTCCAACAATGGAAAATTGCAATACAATGCTTAAAATGGGACACATTTATTTCTGGGACATGTACTTATGTGTCATTTTGTTTCATTTTCCTTGCTAGAAAGGTTCCTTGACCTTCTTTGAACATATGCAAAGTATTAGAATATTTGTTTTCAAAATTTACTTTGAAAATTTGCTCTTTTCTTCTTTACATATTTCCCTTACAATCCTTACAAGGCTTGTATTTACCTATAATAAAATTTCTTATGTATTTCCTAATTTTTTTCATTATATCTACTGATTGAGTCATAACATGATCAATGTACAGTAGACCTATATGAAAAAAATTAAGAAACATGATGGTGAAATTCACAAAGAACATGATCTTTTAAAGTTTCAAAGGAGGTTTCGTCTTTTAGAGAAACTAAATTTGTTGATAAGGGTTCTCTGATTAGATACTTGAAGTTTTAGATTTTTTTATTGAATGGAATTTGTATAATTTTTTTTTATCTCTTTAACTTGTTTGTTTAAGGTGAAGTTATCAAAGAGTGTTTTTTCTTAGACAAGCTATGAAGAGCTATTCAGAGTGGAAATAGTAAGCAACAACCATTTCCATATTATAGTGGTATAGCTTAGAAATTGAATTGGTCATATACCTTGTTGGATTCCTTTGTTTGGGATTTGAACAAGGTTTTCCAACTTTCCATCGATATTGCTAGATACATAGACCCAAAAGTCTACAATTTCCTTCACACGATCTTAAATGTTGTCACACTCCTTGAACCTCTCCCTTTATATCACAACAACAAAAATAATGTTCAATGGTGGAGATAACTACCTTAGATGCAGTCACTGTAGCCTCAAACCCATTACATCGACACAAATAACGTTTAGTCCAATAAGTCAAAGAGTTCAAATAAGAAGTCAAACCCAGTCAAAATGAGGATTGGGCTTGCCATCTATCAAGCAACTAATGAGATATCCTCCCTTCGAAGGAAAAACTATAATAGACTAACTCCCGGCTATAAGAGGTATTCATGTAGTCACAACAACAAGAAAACTCCCACTGAAAACCCAACTACTAAGGAAGAGGCTCAACTGGTTCAAAATTTGGTCAACATGTGCATGCTAGATAATCCCACCAAAACAATTCTTAATAGAGACACACTTATGTTGTGATCCAATTGTCTCAGGGATTTTCTAAAGATGTTCTTGAAGTGTCATAGTTATTTTGTATTGATCTTTGAAAAAAGTGTGAAAGGTAACTGGTTGTGTTAGATGGCATACTGAGGAGGGTTTGCAAGTTTCAAATTTCAATTATGTTCTACTCATGTTCAACAGAACACATAAATATAAATACAATTATTTCGAAACATATCGACTTTACAAATCCAAACAATAATGCACAATACTTAGTAATTGTCCATATAT
>APFE030820814.1:74938-145593 GCA_000404065.3 Pinus taeda | reverse complement strand
ACAAAATAATTTCCATGTCTACATAACCTAATATAATTTCATATCAACTTTAAAAAGAGAAAAATTAATTAGTAGCTAAAAAAAAAAATGTGATTAAAATGTTTAAACCTCATGTTTTTCCAAAATAATTTAACATTAGATTTAAATAAAATATAAAGTAATTCCTAATAGGAAGGAGATGTGTTTCCATAGGGTCTTGGATAGAGGATGATCGGGTGCTTTGTTAAGACACTCCCTGATGTGAAGTCACCGGTTCAATTCCCCGCCATGTGGGTGATATATTGGACATGATGAAGACGTAATCCTCCCAAGCTTACAAAAAAAGAAAAGAGACGAGTAATTATTTTAATTCTTAATATAAAATTAATTTGTGATGTTGAAAAATATTGATTAAAAAAAGAAAAAAAGAAAAGAAAAGAAAAAATCAATGTGAGTCATTAATAAATTAGATTAAATAATATTGACATATATTTAAAAATATATTAATAACTAAAAAACCATTTTAATGGGAACAATAGAGTTTATAGATAAAATATTTCAATGCACATGTGATGTAAAATTTTATCATCTCAACTATACATATATTATATATTGTTTAAAACAATTATGGATATATCATAGAAAGCAATTGAAAAAGTAAGCTTTTAATGTTAAAACGTTTTAAAAGTCTCACTATTTTAAGTTTTGGATAACTTTTCGGTATATTTATTTTGTCAATTTTCCTTGAAATCCAACAAAGAAGTTATGTACTCTATATAGCATTTAAAAATGCAAATCTCACAGTGAAATATTACTAATTGTGTGTGTGTGTGTGTGTGTGTGGGGAGAGAGAGAGAGAGAGAGCAAATTCATTGGGATTTATCAAGGGATGTGAAATGAATGCAATTTTTTTTTTCAAATTTTGCACTCTAAAAGAAGTTTGCACCCTAAAAGATTTGATCCCTCTTAAAGCATGGTAGATCTTTGCTTAAGATGGATCTACACTGGTAAATAAAGAAATAAACAATCTCTGAATTAGGATGTTTTTCCTTCCACACACACACACATATAATTTTAAAATATTACATATAAATTTCAATATTTAATATATATATTTTTAATAATATTATATTGAAAAATATTTTTTATAATTTAATTTAAGGGGGATAATTTTTTCATTTTCAATATGAAATTGTTGTTATAATTATTTAAAAAAATTAATAATAAAAAATTAATTTAAACCAAAAATAAAATATTCTATATTTTATATTTTTTTACATCCCAATATGAGGGAAGGTATAATTCTTATTTAAAAAATATTATTAATAAAATGATATTTTAATTTTAACTTTAACATAAAGGGGCAACAGGAGGGGGAGGGGTTATGTATTTCCCAAAGGAAGACTAGTCACTAAATATTCCTATGGATGGGTAAGAACAACAACCAAGTGGAAATGTATGGTCTATTACTAGGCACAATATTGGCTTAAGATATGGGAATCTCTGAGATAGTAATATTAGGAGACTCTTTGATTACTATAAAACATTTGAGCAATGACACATTTCCCAAAGAGAACCATCTCAATATCCTTGTATAAAGGATTGAATGTTCTTTGGAACATTTTATCTCGAAGTCTTTCTTCCATATTCTCAGAGGTCAAAATTTATAAGCAAATTGTCAAGCCAATCTAGCACGCCTCCTCAATGTGGTCCATACAAAAATAAATGGTTCCAATCATAGGAAAACCATGCCTTAGGATTTAGTTTGATGCATAAAAATCCCATGCCAACCATGTTGCATCTCATCCATGGTGGCAATATAAAGAGAAATATAAAGTTTAATGATCCCATGCAATGGTATTTGATTGATGTTGCGGCTGCAAATGAGAAAGAGGCTAATGCAGGAGAGGCTAACCCATTAAATCTTCACACTTACTCCTTGGAATTTGGACAAAATCACTTGCCTCAAATTGAACGAACACCTTGCTCTATGATGAATTCTGAGATGTTGGATATAATGAATATTAATGGTGGTTCGATGAACTCTTTGTGTGAGGCCAATGACTCCTGCTTTAAATCCACATCTTGTGTTTGGTTCCTTCATTTTTCTACCAAGATGCAATTACAATGGGGGCATTCTCCCTATCACTCACAAGCACCTTTTATGTCAATTAATTAAGTAAACATTATCTTCTCTTCCATCCTTGGTGACAATAGGTTTTACAATAAGCTTTCTGTGAACATATGTTCTATCAATTTTAGTGGGATATGTAATTGGATCCTAATGTAAATTTGGGAAATATCCTCATAAGGGGTCAATATATTTCCTAATATGTTCATAGAAGTGGTAGCTTTCAGGCTCGTGGTTGCCTCAAAATTTTAGACTTCGACAAGAGAGGGAAAAATTCAAAGGTCATTCTTTTCCTAAAATCTATTACTTCTTGGTTTCCTCTATTCCCTAAGGAGAAATCCTTAGTTCCACTAGCACTTTGGCACCCTTGGTCGTTAGTTTCCCTTCTTTGGAATCTCCCTCTATTCTAGGTTCACTGTATTTTCCCAATCCATGCAAATATTTGTGAAAAAATTGTGGCCATCTTGGCCTTCTTTGTCATTGCTCCTCTTGTCCATGTAATTACCGCCAACATTATTCCCACCAATTTTTTTTCACCACCTTTGACTACTTTAATGCCTTCTATTTGAATCCCTCGAGCATAACCTACTCTATTGGGTCTCCCCTATTTCACTACCATTTGTGCTTACTAGGAAAGGCATCTCAACTTCTTCTAGAGGCACCAATGCGAGTAACGCTTGCAACCATCATGTTGAGACACTTCCGATGGAGAACATGGAAATCAAATGGAAACTTCATCAACAAGCAAACTCTCTTATCTTCCTTACTGAGGAAATTCACTCACTGAAGGGCTAGCTCTCTTGTCATGACGACGAACTTGATGATCAACAATGACAAATAGAGGACTTGAAGAAAATGCCTCATGCTCTAGAAAACTAGGTTATTTCTAGTACTACTTCAAGCCATCCCACAGGAAATTGGCATTTAGATCTTAACAAGCCTCTAGGGGAGGCTTTCTTTTTCCTTTTTTAATGAACTCATATTGTAAATGTGTCCTACTATTAGAATAATTTTGTAGGATCTATGAATGTCATTTTTCTATTATAGTATATTTCCATCATAGTTTTTTTGGTACATCAGACAGTGCGTCCTTAGAGGATTCTAAGAAAAAAAGAAGATGCAATTCTTTGTATCTCCGTAGTATTTGTTGTGACTGGGCGCATATTTTAATTTAATCTCTACTCTTTTGTGTTTTAAAAATATGTTAACTATAACATAATATATATAATATATATATATATATATATATATATATATATATATATATATATATATATATATAATATATAAATATATAATATATACAAATATATAAAAACATAGTAGAATAATATACTTCAATATATATAATAAAATATTTTTTCAACTTTATATTTATATGTAAATCAAGTGAAGGTAAAAAATTCTTATGCATTTCATTAAAAATGATATTTATTTCATATTTACCATGAAATTGATATGTAATATTAAACGTTGTTTTCAAAGACATGATTATAATTTGTATTAGAAAATAAAGCTAGATATCAAGTCAAAACCATTACATTTTGCATCTTCAATCTAAGTACTACTACATACTACTGCACACAAAAATAAGCTTATGGTCCTAGAGCAAAATTTATCCAAAATTGTGTGATATAACCTACTATAAACCTGACAAAAAAACCCTAGAAACAGTTTATATTTACATAGCATAGTAAAAGTTCAAAATCAAAAGAGATCCAACATGTCCATAACTGTAAAGCCTAGGTTCTAATGCACTCCTAACACTTCACTCGGTATGATGATTTTTTTGAGGTTGATCCCCACTAGCTCTAGCTATAACTTCCATTGAATTTGATCCCACACTGACCATATTGTCAACTTTCGCTACCGTTACATTCATTATGAGCATATCAGTGCACAATTTTGATTGAAATTTTTCCATCTTGCTCTGAAGGAGTTCCAGTTTGGTGGCCATCAACAATTGAAACATCAACCTCTCCTTCTCCTATGTGACACCCCTGTTTAACTAAGCCTACATAACACCTTCAATACCTTCCATTAGATTCAAATAACTTCTCAAGGAGAGTGTTTAACCTAATTAGCTCTCTGTCACATGATGATTCCCCAAAAATATCCATATGAAGGGCCCCTCATATTTTTACAATGAATGCCAAGCAAAAAAGCTCTTAACAATGGAGGTTGACACAATGAAAAATGATCAGATCGAAGAGGATCACCATATTCCCATACAAATATAATTCCACCCTAATTACACCCACTTAAGTTATTAAATTCCAAACATTCCACTTTCAAGTTTTGAGTACTGAACATTCCTCGGGATGCCAACTTGTAGATACATTAAGGGAACAACAATGGATTCATTTGATGATAAATTAAATGCTTTAGTTTCTCCAGATCACCGATCTTCTGAAGGAGAGCCTTTAAATATTGTGAATCAAGGTTCACATGTTGCCTACAATGAATGAAGTCATTTTATGTATGACATATGGAGAATGTATGAGCTCCTCGAGGCCTTCTCCTTTTGAATCCAAACTACACATTTAATATCAAACATCCTTCCATGTCTACTTTTAATGATCTAATAGTCATCCACCTATTATCCGATATGAAGCCTACACCCATCACCATGGGGATCATCACTATTATACTGAGATATGATTCAACCTTAATGTGGCTATTTTTCAATAATATGTTTTGGAATATCATGATATATGAGGGATGCTTAAAATTAGATCATTTATTTCTTGGGCCCCTTGGGATAGGATAGGGATGCCCCTTTTTTTCGATTTGATCTACATTGGTGTTCATTTTCCTCAATACATGAAAAAACTCAATGTGCTCGAATTATTGTGATATCATCACTATTCTTTGAAGAACTAAGGGAGATATGGATTTAATTTTTCCTGATATTTTCTAACTTGTCGAGTTACAATCAAGCAGTCCCCAAATGTTGAGATTTTGAAATTTTTTCTTTTGATGGCCAATTTTAATCCTTTTCACAAAGCTAGATATTCCACTTATTTATTGGAGGTGACCCCAAGCCCAAGGCATAGTGGATCTCTATTTGTTCATCGGGGTGAAAAATTTCTCCTCCCACTCATACAACCCACATATTTCCTCTTGAAGCTCCAACAAAGAAGAGAGAAAACTGACTTTGGTTCTTTTTCCAAGATTTGAATTTAGAGAGTTCCATTCTGATGCAAAATTTATTGAGATCAATTGGCCTGAGATTGAATGTGAGAGCATGACAAGATGTTTTCCTATATTTATCCATTCATTTTCTGATGAGTTACGGGATTCTATTTCAGGCTTTTTGTATCCTCGAATTGTGATTGCTTTGAATAACATGTTTAGATCTCTCTAGGCCACCTAAAGGATATTAGACAGTTCTTAATTGAAAATTGTTCTATTCCTAGCAATCCAAATCATCCAAAAAATATATCTAGGAAAATATTACCAACAACCAACTGGTAGGTATGATGATTTTCGTGGCAAAGGATATTTATGCCTCCATTTTTCAAACATTTCAATCTAGTTATTTTGAATTGGATAAAGAGTTGTAAGATTTTCCAAGGTTTCTTTCCATAAAGCTAGAGAAAAGGGGCATTGTCGAAAGACATGTTGTATATTATCTTCTTCCTCCGTGCACAATACACACTAGGATGAGCTAAAGATATTTCATCTCTTAACATTATCAACGGTCAGGATTTTGTGATGAACTAGGGCCCAACGGAAAAAAAATTACCTTGGGGCTTCCATCCCTTTGCCAAAGTTTTCTCTAGAGTCTCTTAGTTTCAATATTATGGATCTTTTTAATTAGAAATTCATATCCTTCTTTGATATCATATTTTTGTTGCAGATGTATCGAACATGAACTTTGATCACATGATGTGATTGAGATAGGTGTCATTCCTGAAATAATGTGTATGAGAACCTCCCATTGTGAATGGAATGGAGGTTTAAAGGTAGTTATGGCCTTAACCAACCTTTCCAAACCCCTTTATCATCCCATATACATATAACTTTTAATTTTGTATAGCCCTTGTTCTTCATCCAATCTTCCAATTCCTTAATGTCTTCTCATTCGCCTAAAGGTCCTTCCATGTTGAATATATCTTTATAGATGTTGATATGACCTTCATTTTTTGGGTGCCAACTTAAGTGAGCCATAATATAGGAGTTGCCTCTTTACATAAAATCTGTATCTTTGATCTTGATCTAGATCATTCTATTGATTCCACTCATAGCAAGCAGGATTAATGAAAATATGTATGCAAAAAGGTTTGTTTCTGCCATTCCTTTGAATCTAAAATTAGGTGCCAAACAATCTTTGCTTATAATGCAAGATTCATGTAGAGGGAATATTTTATTCTTGAACCTCCATGATATTTTGGAAGCCTTACTACATTCCAATTTACTAAATGAAATTCTTGTCATTGTTATTCCTACCCTGCTAGAGAAACTTCCACATTTTCACATTTATTTTATTTAGAATTCCCTTAGGATCCAACAACCCAAAGCATAGATAGATCAAGAGTGCTAACAAAACTGACTTTACAAGGACAATTCTTCCTGCTTGATTAAGTCATTTTCTCTCCAGGGATATATCTTATTTTCAAATTTTTGGAGCACCATGCACTAGTCTTCCATACTCATTGCTCCCAACGAGATGGGAATCTCCAAACACATAAAGGATATACATATAGTTTCAATAGAGAATTCAAGAGCATTGGAAAATTTCCTTAAATTTAAGTCTAGACAATTCAATCCATAAAATTAGCTCTTACTTTTATTGACTAGACCCCCAAAAAGATCAATATAAGAATCCAACACTTGTTTAAATCGAATGGCTATTATTTTTTAAGCTCCTCCTAAAAGCAGCGTGTCATCAGTGAATCGGATGTGATTTACTTCCTTTGTATTCTTGGCTATACTGATGCCTAGAAACCTACCTTCTATTCTTGTTTCTTCCAAATTTCTACTCAGAATTTTTGTCGCCAAAATGTATAGATGCAGAAAAAGGGGGGAAACTTTGCCTTAGACCTCTCGAGGCTGAAAAAGGAAGAAGAGGGTCATCCATTAACAAGAGGAGTGGTACTTGGTTAATCGATGCATGATTTTATCTAGCTTAATGAATCATTACTAAAACCAATATTTTCCATAATAGGGTAAAGAAAGGAGCGTCTTACCAAATCAAATGCATTGGCCATGTCCAACTTTATGACAAATCTTGGCTCTCCTTGATCATTGCTGAAGTGAGTAGCTTCCTGGAACAAAATAAGATTATCTAAAATCTGGTAGTTTTCCATGAACCCTCCTTGACTTTTAGAAATAATTGCTAGTTGGCTTCAGGAATTGCCTGATGAATGAGATCGGGCACCCCCTCTTTCTAAAGCTAGCCAGGATTGAAGCAAAATGGGATTGGCCCAAGGTATTGCTATGGGTCAATATTTAAATAGGTTAGTTGATGATCATATTACCCATACACTAATACAGTCGATGTGCATTCAATTTCTTTCAGAAGCCAATTACTGTGAAGTAGAAATTGATCTAGTCTCACTGCAATATGCCCTCCACCACTTCTACGATTCAACAAGGTGAATTTTCCTTTTTCAGGGATTATGTCTATCAAATCCCATTCTCCTATGAAATGCTCCATTCTTTCTCGAAATGGATCTCAGACCAAGCTTCCACCACGTTTTTCAATTGAGTATAATATTGTATTAAAATATCTGTCGACTGTATTATCAACAGTCCATTAAGATTCCTTTAAGTTGATAAGGGTGTCCTAGAATTCAAAAATTTGGCCACAATTTTTTTTCCATAGTCCACTGGCACATATATACTTACCACTGGGATATTTATTTTAGAATCCCTTTTTTCAAGAATGAGCACGGTCCAAAATTTGGATTTTATATTGGTTTTCAAAGTAAAGTGAGTATTAGATCGAAAGTTGTTGAGACCACCTGATGCTTCAATTGAAATTTGCACAACCCTGGATCAATCTCTCCAAAAGCTTCTCAAAAGGTTCAAAATCTCATTTTCTTCTAATTTTGTCTCTTGCAATGATAAAAATTGCAGCTTTTGACTTCTTATCATATCCTTAATAGCTTGGGATTTTACAGGGTGTCCCAATCCCCTTGCATTCCATGAGAGTAACTTCATTTATTGTTTTAGGGGTTTCACTTACCACCTCCAACTTTGGTACTTCCTTGTTCCCAATTTTCTACCATTTTTAGAACATTCGTTATTTGGGCATGAGTTCCTAACTTTATGTTATGTTCCAGATATGATTTGTAGGTTGTTCCAGATATGATGGAGCATCAATTTTATTGGGATATGGATCATAGATATCTTCATCTTCCTTTTCTTCATTCCTTTCCTAGATAACAAGGTTATCTTCACCTTCTTCTGCCACTATATTCTCTATTTCTTCCAGATTTTGAAGGGTTTTGAATGGATTTGTGGAAGTCGAAGATTCAATACTTTTGGGCACATAAGGGTTTTTGTTAGGGTTTGATTTTTCTTTGTTTTCCCCCTTCTTTTGGATCTACCATTATTCTTGTTGCAAAGGAAACACTTCTTCCTTTTCGGGCTAGGCTTTCTTTCACTTGAAAGGTAGTTTCTCATAGTCTATGATTTGGTAATGGATCCACTCTCATTGATTTAAAATTATTTCCAAAAGAATTCCTTTCTCCAAATCGACTTTGGCACAAATTTTAACACATGTAAACTGGCTACCCTTTGGTTTTGCATGACCTATATATCTTCCTACACCATTTCCTATCCCTTCGAACAATCATCACTCCAACTAGAGAGCAGAAACCTTTGGAGTTTTATCCAGACCAACATGATGATGGGTATATTTTCATCGGGCTTGAAATTGAGAGACCAGAAGTCCAAATAAATACCTCTAGATCCATAGAAGTACGACCCATTTCTAAAAATAACATCTGTATCTTCTTTGAATTAAAAAAAAAAGGCAAAGAAGCCTCTGATTTCAAAAAGAAAGGCGAAGAAGCCATTAACACATGCATATAATATGATATTACCTTTCATCATGGGTCCCCAGGTCTTATTGATCCACAGATCCATGGATCTGGGAGATGGTCATATTTCAGTAAATTTTCTAAACAAAGCTCGATCTGAATAGGTCAATGTTGTTCTATGAAACCCTGATGGGAGAGCGACTGAGGGTATATTATTTGTCTTTCTGACAATGACCCTCCTTCGACTTGGGTTTCTTCCTTAGATTGGATCCCAAAGCCTGAAGGGTTGCTACTTCATTATGTGGAGGGGAACGTAGCCCCTCCCGGCAAGCCACCATGGGAGCTATAGCAAAAATTGTGTCGATTGTTGCAGGGCAAGGATTTAGTAAAGCTCCGCTGATAGGATACTTAATATTGAACAAATTTATTAATAATAATAACAATAAATAATATTAGTTATAAATTAAATATTTTAATATTCACCGTACATAAATTATTTTAATATTAACTTTATATAAAATATAGAAAAAATAATTAATTACTTTTGTATTTAACATGTCGTGCAAAATGTCATAGGAGGACAGTTCAACTGGTGATCGAAGTAATGTGATTCTTGAGAAAATTGAGAGATCCAAGGTTGAAATCCCCTAGTGACATGGTTTACAGGGAGGAGGATAGGTTATAGAACCCCAAAGGTTTACTAGTAGCTATATGTCAGGCAAGTTGTTGGGTTCCTCTGAGATACAAAATAAAAAACATGTCATGCATAATAGTCCCAAGGGTTTGCTAAATTGGTTGAGTCCTTGTCGTTAAAGCACATTTACTATTGAGAGGTCACAAATTCAATTCTCTTCACACTCTTAAGGTCAGAATCCATGGTTGAGTTGAGTGGAAGTGATCCCTTTGGGTGGATTTACTTGTACAAATATTCTGTGGACATAGTGGTCAACAATCTCCATAATTCTTGAAACATATTGAAAAAATGTCATACATAGTTAATTAATTAATTATTTATTATGTAAAATAAATTATTATTTTTAAAATAAATATTTTCCATATATAATAAATATATATATAATTAATTTTAATTTTATCAATATATAATAAATCACAAATTTATATTAACTTAAAATTATAATTTATAAAACTAGGTTAAATATTACATAAAATATTAAATAAACAAAATTAAAATTATCCAATGATTCAATATGAGTCATTATGTTAATTCCCTATGATATGTTAATCTCTCAAATGATATTTATGCATATTACTCACTAATTTGATATATGATAGATCTCCAAGTGAATGAATTTCATATGGTATTTATGACTAATTGCTATGTTGGTAAATTTGAATTTTGTTGATTTATGTAATATTGATTTATTTTGTTTTATTTGATATCATATATTTTTGTAAGTTGGGATTTTTCATTTATAAGGAAAAATTACATCTTTTTCCACTCTTTTGAAAAATCCTATCAACCTCACTCTTATTAGATTTGTTGGTTAGTAGATAGTTTTCAAAAATGATTACACCATGCTAAAAGGAGTTTGCAAACCAAAATTAGAGGGGAACACAAAACCCAAATACCAACAAGATCAAGATACAATAAATAACCATTAGGATTTTGATGAAGTTACCAGAGCAAGATTCTCCAATCTTGAGCCAAGGGAAGGTAGAGGCTAAAATTCACAATCTACATGCTTTTCCATATGGGCTAATCATCCATCTAGATGTTCCAGATTTTCCTGCCCATGCCATACATTATGTTGAAAGCGAGCCAAGTTGCCTTTCATATGTCATTGGTTCCTTTCAAGTTCATTCATGAAAGAGATAATTATGTTGCGATCATCATGCCTTTCCTTGAGGAGTTTCTCCACTAGTAGTGTTTTAAGTTGCCTGCGCAGGGTGAGCAAATGTAGGTATTGAGATTGACGCTAATTAGTATTCCTAGAGTCTGGAAGCCAATAAGGTACTTCACTGATAAGCTCAAAATCGGAAAATTATTGTCGTTCTATTTGAACATACCCCTCCAAGAAATGAATGTCTTCCTACATGCTGGGTAAATTTAGTACTTGAAAGTTTGTTGTCGCCACTTGGGTTGGAACCTTAGGATGAGGCCGACTTATCTTCATGCATTCTCCAGCAACATGAAAAGCTTGACCACACTATCATGACATAGTAAGGCCAACCATGAACCAGGTGAAACATATCATAATGAATTCACAAGAAAACCACAAGAGAGGGGCCTCTAATGTCACTAGAGAAGAGCTAGGCCTTAAGAAATATTTAACAATAGCAAAGCCTATGGGTTGAGACCTTCTACGATCCCAAGGAATCAAAGAATGATAAAAAGGCCCGATACATGGAAAGCAACGCCACTTTGACCTGGCTGATACAAAGCCACCAAAGAATATATAACATAAAAGGAAATCCAGAGGCCTATGACCTATCTTCTTAGCCAGACACGCTAGTATTGAGCCAATATAGAACACACAAAGCCAAATGAAATAAACCAGGAAGACCATAAAATCCAAAACCTAATATAGAGTGATAGAGGATCCATAACCCAAAATTAAGCTCGTAAATCACTACATCAAATAATATGAACCAAGCTATCTAGGGATTCCAACTTACCTCATAAATCGACTAAGTGAAGAGATGGAAACTCAGCTGCAAGCTTGCAACAAAGTGTTGAAGCTTCCACCATGTGCCTTCTACACCCAGCAATGTCTCATAGTTTAGAATTTTCCAAATACAGGGTCCTTATATTCATTGTCATGCTTGTGTCAACCAAAGAGTCGCATAAAAGACAACCATTGAAAAAGGAATTTGTCTTCACAGAAATTGAGGGCCAAGTTTATAGGGCTATTGTGAAGTCTACCCTATCACCCTTGGAAGCACCAGAGCACCTACATCGACAAATAACTATGAGGAAGAATCACGAAACTCCTAGAAACACCCACCATTGATTAAACCTTTACTCCACATGTATGGTGCAAGGGAGGAGCATGCCACGCTGTCCCCTTTCTTTATGAACATTGAGAGTCAATGGTGTCAGATATCTCTAACTAACTAAAATAATAATAAGAATTACATCAATTTTTTTAAATAATTTGTATACTTCATTCACTAGCCCATAAATTTTTGTTTGTTATTAAGAAAAACATCAACGTTTCTAACCCCATGATCCACAATTATTCTCAAGTAAAAAACACCTGTCCCCATCTCTATATGCTCATATGTCCACCACTAGCTAAGGTTATCATTAATGTCCTCTTCAATTATTATTTATTTATATATATATTATATATATATATTATATATATATATATATATATAATATATATATATTATATATATATATATATATATATTTTTTTTTTTTTTAACGGGAATTGATTTTACTAAGTCTCTATTCATTTTACTTAATTTCTCTAAACTTCCCTGCCTATGCTTAAGTCTTGTTATAACTATATAAAATAAAAGGGGGTTTTTCCTAGGGATATATGGTCATGCCTTGTATCTTCGGGCATATATGTATGTATACCCTATATCAATAACCCTATCCTATGGTTTGGCACCATGACATTGTAATGGTTCAACAATGATTTTTACCAATTCACCATTGGCGTTGGTTTGATAAAGTTTTACCATGGTTGTGTGAATCATTCTCCGATGTATTTTCTTGATGCTACATGGCTTGCCTTGAATGTGCCACACTATATTGTTCACATGGTTTTTTGGGAACGACTTAGATCATGAATGATGGTTTGATGGTGAAGATTTCCTCGAGGGGCAGTTAGGGTAACTAACTTTCTCCCCCCTTTCCTTAGTCTTTATTTCCATTTTCATTGAGTAACTATGGTGCTCCTAGCTCTGTAAGATATGAGGGTTGAGGGTTTATTATATCCTCGGCTTTGTGGTCACATTAATTTTTATACAAACGTTCCCTTGCCAACTATGACAACATTATTTTTAGGGACATTTCCATGTATACGTGAAAGGGTTTTTCATGGTGTCAACACAATAATTATTACAATAGGTACGGTTCGTTTGTAATTATCCTCATAATGTTTTTAGCTCAAGTTTAGGTTATCATTTTTCTTCTTTCCATTTTCCCTTAATTTTTGTTCTAAAGGTTAACTATATTTTAGTTTACAAACTTAGGGTCGATAGAAATCAAGATTTTTGTCTTTCATTGGATGAGGATTCATACCCATAATACTTAACTTGTGTTACGACAAAAGTCGTTGGCCTCAACCCTCCAAGAGAATTCCTCAGGTAACTTATACCCAATTTCTTTTTCATATTCCTTTTCTTGAGTTTTATCTACAAGTTGTTTGCACTAAATTATTAAATGAAAACCCTTCAATGATTATTTGATTTCTCTTGCAAGTTAGACTTGTACATTTGGTTACAAGTTCTAATGATCAGGGTTTTTACACCAACAACAACAAAAAACTTTTCAGGTACCTACATTTGTAAATCCTCTCACCGGGTTCCTCATAACCCCTACAAAAAACACTTCATCCTTCCCAAACGAGGTAAATACATATGGTTAAACACTCATTCTTTTCTCATGGTTCTAGTACCAATGATGGCACCATACACATTGAAAGGTACCCATCTCTATTCCAGATTTGACTTCTTACAGGGTTGTTTCTTAAGGGTTTCCATGGCTAGGTTTTTCCTTTCAGGATCAGTTAGATAGAAGAAAATCCTTATTTTACCAGTAAGGTTTAATTTTATCACAGGAATAGGAGTTCGTCTTCTGTCTATTCTTTTCTTGGGTAATTTTTACAACTTCAAGCCTATGTTGTTTTCCTTCATTTTATTTTGCACTCCTTCTTTCCTAGTCTTATTTAGTTTTTATAGGTTAGTTTTACCTTTCTTTGAGGTACCTCAAAATCCTAGTCTTAGATTTTATATGCTCTAGTTGACCAGGTACCCATTATCTTATTTCCCTCCTATCTCTATTGTGGAGGGTTTCTATTACATAGCACAGGGCTTAGGCCAGATATGACCATGCCATCTTTTGGAATACTTACCCATGCATTTAGGAATTTTTTTTGGACATATTATCGTCCTTGTACCTGAAGAATCAAATGTGTAGCTAATTCTATTTGAGCACAATATTTCTTTTAGATCTATTGCCATTTTATGGAGCAAGTATATGTAATATTTTGGGTTTTATTTGGGCTGAGTGGAGTTCAACAATTGACTACTATTTTTTCTATGTTTAAAGTACTAATGCCTTTCATATTATTAAGAGAGGACCACAAATGTGTGCTTATTTTTTCTATGTTTAAAGTATTAATGCCTTTCATATTATTAACAAAGGACCACAATTGTGTGCTTATAATCTAGTTCTTGCTTTAAAATAACCTTTTTTTCACAGTATATGTGGTTCATAGTTATTATTTCCAATAACAATAAGAATTTTTTTAAATAAACAATAAGGCTTCCATGTGAGTTTGTAACTCTGATTTAGTACTTATTTTCCTTGCAAAATCATTACTGTTTATTGTACTTGTTCTTATATGTTCAATAAATGTATTCATGTTTTGACACCTTTTATTGACTGCTTAATATAAGGGACCATTGGTTTTGTAACACTTGTTAGTTTTGTGCATATATATATATATATATATATATCGGTTAACTTAGAGAAATTCTTGTTGCACAAGTTTATAATGCATGACTCCTTGTTTCTAGGTTTCTACTCCTATTGCTTCAAGGATTTATATTATGAACATGTACTACATGCTACTTGAGGGATAACCTGGGAACTTTTCCCTGTTATATATATATATATATATATATATATATATATATATAATATATATATATATATATATATAACCTGTGTGGAAGTTAACTAAAATAGTTTCCTACTTACCCCATATTTTTTTCCAAGATCAATTCAGAATTTGAGTAAAATTTTTCTCTAATATATACATGTAGAAATATTTTAACACAGTTAGTTATAACATAAATTAAACCCTTTCGATAGGTGACCTTATTACTTATTAAATACTTTCGTTTGTTCTTATTTCATACATAGAGACATAACAATTCTTGAAACTCAATTCTCAATAGATCATAAATAGACAACCCAATTACTTATAAGTATTTTTAAATATATAGGAGGAGCAATCATGCTCCTCCCAACCAATGAACCGCTATCTTAGCATTTCCTACCGAGCTCTAGGCAGCTAGTTTTTCAGAAAACAAACCAGTTACTTTCACAACTTTTCTTCCTCAAGCCCTAGCAATGTCCTACCAACTTTGGGTTGATTTTTATTTAATCCTATGTAGGTCTAGTTTTTCTCTCCCACTGAAACCTCACTATTCACATTTCCTTTATCTTCCGCAATCCTTTTCTATTTTCTATCTCATCTTCTTCCACTCATGACCTTTATCTCTCATCATGATGTTTTGGTGGTCCCAGGGCTCTCCCATGGAAGGTGGGGGATATTTTATTTTTTCTATGTCAACTATCCTTTCTTTGACTATGACTCATTTTCAATTGTTTCCAGATAGTTGGGAGCCTAGCTACTCACATGGGAGCTCCTCTTATATTTTCAAAACAATAATATGTAAAAATAACAATATTTCATTAATTGTAATAAATATTTACATATATCATTAAAAAGTTCATGATCTGAAATGAGAGTTTGACATCTTGTTATACTTACAAGAACCTCCCACTCCAAAGCTTAACAATTATATGATCTAGCTTATGTTGACAATTGCGGAATTAAGTACTTGAAACAAGTGTATGTATCTATTTGTTTTTAATTGTTTAAGTGCTTTAAGTTGATTTGTTTCGACTAATATTAAACACATATAATAGTCATATAATGTAGCAAATACACATCAACACATAACAAAAAACTTAATCTAGGAGTTCACTCGAATATCGTGGGCTACGTCTCCTTGAGCTTTTGTCATCATGACTTGGCTCTTTGGGATTACGGAAAAGTTTATTTTACAAGTTCCACACTCAACTCCAAAGGTTACTAAACTGAACCAATGGGCTTAGAAAACTATCTATATCCCTTTCATGGCTGTCATCATTTTGCAAACAGATCTAAGATCCCTTAGACTTGATTCCTTCAATCAGTGCATTGAGCTTCCCTGAGCTTCTTGATTGCACTAACTCCTTCAGAATTCTTCAACTATCTCTAGACCCTCTTCTACTATCTCCAGAACATATCATAAATCAACAATAGACTATTCATTTGCTCAAAATGAGCACTGCATCCCCAATCTAGGCCTTCCTCCACAGTTGGCACTTGGCTGCCTGAAAATTGCCTGTAGCATCTCAGAATTTTGAAGTCTTTAGATGCTTCTATAAACCCTTGCAATGGATTCAAAAGGCTCAATACAGTCACGAATGAATGTTGGTTCACTGAGAACGAACACTGGTAGCTCCTGCAACTACCTCCAACCCCTGGTGGCCCTAAGCTCCAAAATCTCCCTGGATGAAAAACTCCTTGAAGATGGCTTCTTCAACTTCTCTGGACTGTTCCATTAGCTTCAAAAGGCTTCAATTAGCCTATATAGCCTCTTGTTTCACGCTCTTAGGTCGAAAACTACTCCTGGAGTGCCCTTAGACAATTTCCCCTAGAGATCCTCCACTAATTTTGGCAAAATGGCACTTAACTCCAGTTAAAAATGGCATATCCCCTAAATTTCTCTGCTTCGCCAAACTAACCATTGGAGGTGACCATAACTATCGGCGTGTATGTGATGGGTTAATCTGGAGGTTAGGGGATAATGTTAGCGGTTCTAGCGGTTGGGTTAACATGCAAATCGCATGTGGTTGGTTTCAATCGGCGGACATGTGAATGGTTCTTATGGGACCACTAGCATCCTAACCCCCAATCCTCCGACCGTTACAAAATAAACATGCACTGCAAACGTTATAGGTTAAGAAACAACGTTAGCGGAGGTGGTAGCGCGCGGTCCTATCTTGCCGGAGGTCATGGGTTCAATTCCATTGGAACCCCAACAATTTTACCATACCATTCCAGGGCCACGTGGCGCCCTCCAGGCTTGCCACGTGTTAGCACCTGATTGGTCAGCCAAAAGGAATATTCCCTGAAATATTTTTTTTTAATATTTCCCAAAAATCAATTTATTCTTGGAAATTGCAGTTTACTAGACTTTTTCAAATTGTGATAACTCCTTCATATGGTGTCGATTTTTTGAACCATTCATGGTGCCAGAATCAAGAAGATAAGATCTATCCGGTCGTTTAGGTTCGACACTCTTTCAAACACTTTTCAATTTGAGCTTTCATTAAAGTCTTGGATCAATATCTGATCACTCCTCCCCATTGGGAATCTTTTGGACCCCAAAATATTGATATACTAATCTGAACAGTAGATAAGAGTACAACACCCTCTTCTTTCAGCCTTCATACACTTGCCTGCATGGTTGGTGCCTTTGAACCAAAACTCGAAGGTAGTCAACACTTCCCTTCCTGGATGCGCTTGTCCTCCTGTTAACAACTAAATCCCAAGCCAACAAAAACATGCCCTTTCAACAATTGACTCTTCAAGTCAAGCATGTACAAAAATAATTTTAATAATTCTTTTACAAAGATGAAACACTTCATCGTTATCTCCCTTTTACAATCTTTGAGACCAAATCAACTTTTCCAAGTCGACATGACATTACATGCATATTTAAACAAAACAATATGATGGTCGATTGTTTTCCATCAAGTCAATTACATACGTGTTCAAATACAAGGAAATCATTAACATCCTTGTGTTCATACATTCCATTTTCATGCATGTATTCGATTCTTCAACTTTCTCTTAAGCACAATCATGAGTACAAGATCCTCGATCACATGTACATTACTTTCAAAGCTGAAATGAATATAATTTTGTTGCAATAAAGTGAATCTACATACTTGACTTTTCCATCCTGCAACTTGCATTCCATTAGCAAAGAAATGCAAATAGATGTGACACATTTCTTTTCACATCAAAAGACATGTAACTTTAATTGGATAAGGACTCTAGCCATTTCTTACCAATCCACACCAAAGGTGCTTCCTTTAGCTGCACATCGACATTGATATGTGGATCATCCCGACACACATCAATTATGGAAACTTCCTTTCCATTCTTACCATACTCTTTCTCCACTTTCTTCAAATTTCATGGAAGCATTGTTGGATTCAAAGTCCAACACCTTTCAACAATATGTCCTTACTTATGGCAATAAACACAACATATGTTCATCTTCTTGACAATGTAATTTTCCTTGTCCAATGGACCTTTGGCTTCTTGCCTTCTTTCCTTCAAAAGTTTCCTCTATGTGGCCATTCTCTTCCAACATCTAGAAACACTATGGTTAAACAAACTACAAAAGGAACATGCAATTATTTTCCAATGCTTATGTGGAAATTTACCATGCTTAACATAATCAAAATAAGTGTGATTGAAATAAGATTTATACCTTTCTCTTTCACCTTTATTACCTTCATGAGGAGGTGAATAAAATGAAGAAGTAGCTGCCTTTGGAACACCATCAATCCTTTCAATGGTTTTAGAGCTTCCACAACTTTATAGCTCAAATGTATGCTTATGTACACCTTATTCCTGCAAATGATGTTTCAAACTATTTCATTCCCCAAGAATACAATCTTTACAAACATGAGGTAGGGAACCTGAAATGAAAATCCTTCTAGGAATTGTTTCAATTTCCTTCATGATTGTTTTGGAATTTTCTCCATAAGATTGTCCATAGCCAAGAC
This sequence comes from Pinus taeda, assembly GCA_000404065.3. Taxonomy (NCBI): domain Eukaryota; kingdom Viridiplantae; phylum Streptophyta; class Pinopsida; order Pinales; family Pinaceae; genus Pinus; species Pinus taeda. The sequence goes on along the minus strand of APFE030820814.1, from coordinate 126,710 downwards.
CCAAATACTTAGGCCTTTCCTCAACCATTATTGGGTCAACAATGCCTTGTACATGTTTGCCCAATCCTTTTCCTTCATAGCCCATTTTTGACATCAACTTGGACCCTATGCCTCTTGTATGTTTTTCAAAAGAACCAACATAAACATTCTTAGAGGAAATTGAAGACAAACTAGAATTGTTTACCTCTTCTTCAAGTTGATACTTGACTAAGGATTCTTTAGCAACAAGGATTTGTGTCTCCAACTCATGCATCCTTTCCATATCCATATTTGCAATATGAAGTTGTTTCTCCATTTCCTGCAATTTGTCAGAAAGCAACTGCTTCTCTTCCTTCATGGAATTCAACTGCTCTCGAAGTTCAGTGCTCATTTCTCTCACCGTATCCATCATGATGAACAAGTCTTGCTTCATGTCTTCATCAAATAATCTTGTGAAAGAGGAGGATTTAGAAAACTCACTTGTAGAAGTTGTCATCATTAAAATGAACAAAAGAACTTAACAAAATTCTCAAAGCTTTCAAAGAACTAATGACAATTTTCTGAACTAAATGGCAGTAGAATCAAATTCTTATTCAAGCAGCCTTTTGCAAACAAAACCTCTTATGCTTCAAGGATTGTCTTGAGGTCCTTGGGGTAAGGAGAATGCCTTCATCCCTTCCTCCTTCTTGTCCTCTCCTGGACTTAACTTATTAGTAGCTTTCCCTTCACCTTTGCAAACTCAAAAAATAGTCAGTTTACGAACAATCAAATAGCAGAATTTGACTATTTGAACACCTTTCAAACAAGCAATATTTGCTCCATCAATCAAGCATCCTGCTCTGATACCACCTAATCTGAAATGAGCGTTTAACATCTTGTTATACTTACAAGAATCTCTGACTCCAAAGCTCAACAATTATATGATCTAGCTTATGTTGACAATTGAGGAATTAAGTACTTGAAACAGGTGTATGTCTTTGTTTGTTTTTAATTGTTTAAGTGCTTTAAGTTGATTTGTTTCTGCTGATATTAAACACACATGACGGCCATATAATGCAGCAAATAAAAATCAACACATAACAACAAATTTAATCTAGGAGTTCACCCGAATATCGTGGGCTACGTCTCCTTGAGCTTTTGTCATCTTGACTTGGCTTTTTGGGATTATGGCAAAGTTTCTTTTATAAGTTCCACACTCAACTCCAAAGGTTACTGAACTGAACCAATGGGCTTAGAAAACCATCTATATCCTTGTCATGGTTGTCATCATTCTGTAAACAGATCTAAGATCCCTTAGACTTGATTCCTTCAATCGGTGCACTGAGCTTCCCTGAGCTTCTTGATGGCACTAACTCCTTCAGGATTCTTCAACTATCTCTTAAACCTCTTCTACTATCTCCAACACATATCAGACATCAACAATAGGCTATTCATTTGCTCAAAATGAGCATTGCATCCCCAATCTAGGCCTTCCTCCACGGTTGGTAGTGGGTTGCCTAAAACTTCCCTATAGCTTCTTGGCCTTTAGAAGTATTTATATGCTTATGTAAACCCTTGCAATGGATTTTGAAGGCTCATTATCGTCAAGAATGACTGTTGGTTTTGCTGAGAACGAATATTGGTAGCTCCTGTAACTACCTCCAACCCTTGGTGGCCCTGAGCTCCAAAATCTCCCTGGATGAAAAACTCCTTGAATATGGCTTATTCAGCTTCTATGGATTGTTCCATTGGCTTTAGAAGGCTTCAATTAGCCTAGCTAGCCTTTTGTTTCACTCTCTTAGGTCGAAAACTGCTCCTGCAGTGCCTTTAGACAATTTCCCATAGAGATCCTCCACTAATTTTGGCAAACTGGCACTTAACTCCAGTTAGAATTGGCATATCCCCTAAATTTCTCTGCTCCGCCAAACTAACCATTGGAGGTGATAGTAACTGCTGGCGCACATGTGATGGGTTAATCCATCGGTTAGGGGATAGTGCTAGCAGTTTCGGCGGTCGAGTTAACACACAAACCATGTGTGGTTTGTTTCAATCAGTAGACATGTGAATGGTTCTTATGGGTAACGCACGGTCTTATCTTGCCGGAGGTCATGGGTTCGATTTCATTGGACCCCCAAAAAATTTTACCATACCATTCCAGGGCAATGTGGCGACCTCCGGGCTTGCCATGTGTTAGCACCTAATTGGTCAGCGAAAAGGAATATTCTAGGAAATATTCCTTGGGATATTCTTTTTTTTAATATTTTTGAAAAATCAATTTACTCTTGGAAATTGCATTTTACTGGACTTTTTCAAATTGCGATAACTCTTTCATACAGTGTCAGTTTTTCGAACCGTTCGTGGCGTTGGAATCAGGGAGATGAGATCTATCCGGTCATTTAGGTTTGACACTCTTTCAAACACTTTGAAATTTTAGCTTTCATTAAAGTCCTGGATCAATATCTGATCAACTTTTGAGCCTCACGACCATTATCCATACTCATGAAAATAAAATCATAAATTTTTGATATGAATTAATTTTATGGGCACTACATGTGGGGTGGTTAGCGTTGTTCATCCACCTCCATTAGGGTTGAATGAATTTAATAGTTAAAACTATGTATTTCCTCCTAAAATATTATAGGTTCTAATCCAATAACGGAATTTTTAATCTAAATCAAAACTTAAAGCCTCAAAAATAAAAATAAAAATTCAAATCTAGTAACATAATTGGTAATGTGAGTCAAAACTTAAGGCCTTAAAAGTATGAAATATTTGGACATTGAAATGATCTATTTCAAAGGCCAAACATTTCATATTTTTAAAAATAACGCTTTATTTTCAAATGATCAAGGCTATTGATTATTATTAATCATTATTTTTGTTAGATATGTGAGTCCTCAGATGACTAAGACGCCTAACTTGTGGCTTGAATAACTGCAACCTAGGGAAATCTAAGCCGTCAAAATCACCTAGGAATTGCACTTGGCTTGGGCCACACTAGCTCTTAGCATGACAAGATTTTTGCCCATGGAATTTCGAATCAATGAACTTTTCACCACATTGTCTTAACAAAATAGCCTATTGTTGTGTATTCCACACCCCGAGGCCAATTAATTAAAAATTTAGGTAAAACTTTAATATTAAGTTGGTTGAGTCTATACACACACAAATTTTCATTAATTTTAGTAGGAAACATAAATTTTGACCAGATAAATTGTGTACTTCTTCATTTGATCATATCCAATACTTTATAGATTACATAGTCTTTTTGAACATAAACATTAATAGTCAATGTAATAAATTAAATTGTGAAAACTTGTAATTCTGTTTGGAGATGGTCACCACATAGTCTCTTTTAAACATAAACGAGGCTACCAATATAGTCTTATCTCTTTTAAACATAAATGAAGCTATCAATATAGTCTCTTTTAAACATATAAAGGAGGTTACCAATGAACTACATCATTTCCATAGACTAGGTCACAATTAGTGGTTTTGAACTTTGGATCTCTCATTTACCCTGGAATCACATTACTTCAATCACCAATTGAGTGCCCCTAAAATTTTAACTAATCATTTTGATTAAAAAAAAACATAATTATTTTTTAGATAAATCTCAACCTTGAATTTATAATCACTATTAAAAATATTCTAAAATAATCTGTAGAAATTAAATTCTTACCATTTACTTAATAATTATTAATAATTAACTTAAATTTCATTGAAAAATATATTTTTAAAAAAATATTTTTTAATAATTTAATATTTTTTAAACATTTTAATAATTTTTAAACACAAACACAAATTACTTTTTAACTAACAACAAAAATTAACAAATTAATTCACAATAAAAATCAACAAAATTACATATAGCATAATATAACATGGCTTATTCGATAAGAAGACAATTACAGTAGAAACCCCAAACTTAAGCGTTGTCCAATGCTCCTAAGCTAGAACAGATTGGAAATAAGTAGTAGCAGTTGGCAGCTTGGGAATTTCAAATTTGGATCACTGGTTAAAATTGATGATTTCTGTAATTTTAATATTTATTTCAATTATTTTTAAGTATTTATTTTAATTATTTTTAGGATGCAGGGTTTTATAACTATAATTATGTTTATGTTGGGAATTTTATTTGGTATCATTGAAGTGTTTTATGATTATGGTGAACATTTTAGCTATTTTTACAGATAAAAAATATAATATTGATAGGAAAAGTGCTAGTCCATAATTAAATAGAACAAAAGGATGTAAGAAAATTGGTCAAATTCGTTATCTATTTAATCATGGTCTAACACTCTTTGTATCAATATTATATTTTCTATCTTTAAAGATGGGTAAGTGTTCGCCCAAAACATCCACCTCTCAAGGATACTACACAACTTTCAACATTAACATTTTAATGATTTTAACAAAAAAATGTTGATAAACATGTTAATTATATATATTATTTAACAAAATAATGTCAAATTTCATCTCTAAGCTATGCTATATATAACAATGTCAAATTTCATCTCTGAGCTATGCTATATTATTTAACCATTATTGATTTAGCATTTACAAATACAATGTTTAACTTTGAAAAATAAATATTTATTTTTTGAAACATTTGATTGGACTATAATTTAAAGATTTTATAGCAGTCTTTGAACAATGCAATGTCATTTGGATAAGTGCTCTATAAATCTTTTCCCATAATTTTTGATATAATTGCAATATCCATGTTATGTATGTGGAGTGACTTTTTATTGTTAAACTTCACGAAAAAACACGCAAAATTAAAATTATATTGAATTATAAATTACAAATTATTAATCCCACCCATTTGGATTTTATTGAGTTATAAATTATTAATATATATGAATTGTACCATATTAATATTATAATGATGGATAAAAAAATAATTTTAAACTTAATCCAAATTACTTTTAACATATTAAAAAGTTAAAATTCACCATTATTTTAAAAATAATGTTAATAATAAGTAATAATAACGCTTCTAAGCGGTAAAAAAGAGGTATAAGCAGTAGGTGTAAGTACGGGATTCATAACCCGATGGTTCTTGAAGATTACGCATGCTCTTTGACCCGCACTTCAATGCTCGTTTGTGGTGGTGCTTCCAATGATATCGTGGCACGCCCAATCAAAATCAAGTGAGTCAACATCGATGCACGTCCTTGTCAACTCAGTATTTGTCAATCTGACTGCATAGACATGGCAACTAATATATATGGCGTCGTCTACGGAGTAGAGGATGGACAATCGAAACAGGGTACCATTTCAAACAAATTTCAAGAAGTGTGGTAGGGAGTGGTTTTTAGTGTGATTTTTTGGATTTTTTGGTATTGGAATTTGACGAAAAAAATTGAGGTGAAATTTTGATTTGTCTTATTTAAACTGATTTTTTGACAGTGTATATGGATTCAGCACCCTGAAAAATCCTTAGGGCACGTCGATTGTGCAAGATTATCTATCAAATTTGTGATTTCAATAAATTCCTATGGGATTTTAGAGAAATTAAACTGGAAAAACTCAAAAGAAAAGCTTCCAAAAATTGCACTAAAGACAACTCGAATTTTTCATAGTAGTGTTTGAATTATGTTTTTGATGGTGGAAGTGGATTCTTATTAAAATATTTTATTAATGACTTATGCTGAATATTTTTTTACATACAACATTAACAAATTTTATTTTAACAATTTGTTTTCTATATATACATATATATGAAGTTGATATGACATAAATTAGTTAACATATTTTTATTTTAAAGGGAACCAGGGACAAACAAACTTACACATCCCCCTCATACTAGGTTGTAGAATGAGCTTCCAGGCTCAATGAATGGTTATATATTTGTTGTAGGAGTTCTTTATCGAGGCTGCAAATATGCTCGGAGTGCCAAAAATCTGCCTAAATTTGATTATTTTTTTCCTAAAATATCTGATAATAGAAGTGCTTGAATTTTTTTTCCTAAAAAATTTGATGATAGAAGTACTTGAATCTTATTTTTATATTGAAAATGGATTCAGCACCATTCAATGAATCACTCAAAATCTTAACCTTGGTAGCTGTAACCAAGATTTCCAAATATTTTCCATTATTTTCTAGTAAAATTTACAATCTCATTAAACTAAATATCTCAATATCTCAGCATTTGTTGCATCTAACACCCAGTTGAGGGAATATCACGTACTTTGCTCATGCAAAGCTACATATCACCTATCTCCAAAAAATTGCTAACATGATGTTAGGTACAGATGGGGCTACGTGGACCACATCGTACGCTCAAGTCCATTCGATGGTTATGATTAATACTAAATCGATATGATTAATACTAAAAGGGTGATAATGATTTTTTGTCTTTTTAAGAATTTGTCAATAATATTTCTATTTTTTTGAAATATAAATCAATTTTATTTTTATTATATATAACCGTTAATTAAAATATAATAATTAAAGTTAATTTTTTGTTAACTAAATGAAAGGTATATTTGAAAGGTTGACTATTATTAGTTTAGTATGGATTAATGAAAATTTTATTATAGTTTTTAAACAATATAATGTCATTTGATAATTGTCTTATAATTTTCAGCACAATTTTAGGATACTATAATTTAGTGTTTACCATAATTTAAGAAAATATTTACGTAAAAAGTGGTTACGGATATGATGTAAATATCGTAATCGATTTACTTATTGAATACTATTAGTTTAGAATTGACTAATGCAAATTATAATATCTATTTTTGAAAAAATATAGTTTGTCAAGAATTTTTTGGCTAGTATGCCATTTAAAACTTTTATTCTTCTTATAATGTCAATTTCCCCTAATTTTATCAAATTCTTACCAAATTCCTATCCATAAGCTCAAATTTGAAATACCCATATAATTTTTTTTTAAAGTATAATTTCTAATTTACCTTTATTCAATATAATATTTTTTTGTTAATGATCTTTTTTAGGAATCCTTACTTCTAACCTTTAACATGGATTGTGTCAACTCATCCATTTACTTTCACATATTTACTTCCAACCTCCAAACCTCCAAGATTGGTTGTGTCCACCCATCCATTTAGTTAAGAAAATATTTTTCAAGAAAGAGTTTGTTTTCAAATTTAAGCTTCTCTAATCCATAATTATGATTGCTAGTACATTATTCGATATAATAAAAAAATTACCAACAATCAAAAGGTTTGTTGCTTTCCTTATGAATTATATCCTATTTTGAATGTGAACCTGTTAATTTATTTTTTTTATTTATTTATTGGATCTTTGTTTAGACATCTGAAAATATCTAACTCTTAAGATTTGATATTCTGCCACAGAGCCCAACTATACAACATAAACTAACATAAGAGTTGCAGTCATGGCCACCAAGACTATCAAACAGAAAAATAATCTCAATGTCCTTGTTCACAATAATGCTTCCCTTTGTGAGAGAACACTTTCACATTTAAAAAAAATGGAAAGTTTTACATTAATACTATACAACATATTAACACACACTTGGGCATTAAAAAAATTTATTAAAAAAAAAGAATTCCACCAATACAAATTCAAGACAAAAATGCAATATTGTACTTTTCATAACATCTAGCGTTTAGTTATCAACAAAGAGAATATATTTCTTTATTAGCTTATTTTCTTATGTCTTTTTAAAATAAGAAATTATAAAAAAAATTAGGTTCTACTTGAAGACAAAAATGCAATATTGTACTTTTCATAACATCTAGCCTTGATCTCATAAAATATAGGGAATTATAAAAGTTTTGTATCATTCACATTGTATGAAAAATACATTGAGATTCCTTCCATTTATAAGAATGGAAGATGCCTAGAGCTTGCTAAAAGTAGTGTTGGTACCATTCCATTATCATATTTTTCTTCTAGAAACACCATCATTTGTCTATCTTTTTCCTCCATAGACCCCTTATATCCATCGAAATTGATTAATTAATAGCATTATAGTTGTTAGTTTATATTAAAGTTAATTTATGAATTTTTATGTTAGAAATTAGGAATTTTCAACAAAAAGATTACATGAAGTCATAACATCCTGTAAATGGTTTATCATCTGACACGTGGCATGACAGGCAAGCCAAAGAAATGGATAGGAACGAGATCCGGAATGTACATGCATGGTGAAAAATCGATTCTACAGCAAATCAAAAGCTCCTGGTTATGCGGTCAACGCTGGTCAAACCCCAACCTTTTGGTTACAAAGGCAATAAAAAGCCATGGTTTCCCAAACCAGTTTCGTTTTGTTTTTGGAAATCGGTTTGGATTAGAAATGACCAAAAATCACTCCATTGCAAAAGCAGAAACATCTGCTTAATGAATGTACATTCGATTCAGATAGGGACAAGCAGATAAAGACTACGTATTATTTTGTTTTCAGGAACAGTTATGATTATTATCTCTGTGTATTGTTTGAGAACAAAACTCTTGTATGTGATTGCAATCTTCAACACTTAAATATAGTTATGGTTTTACTCCAGCAGTGTTTATGTGTTAATACTCTCGTTGCTTGAGTTTACTTCAGTGTGCCATTGAAGCGTGGACGGGCCCTGCGTGGATTGGTATACTGTTAATTTCATTTCCTTAACAATTTTTGAATTTGAATAGAATGCATAGTGTTTAGTGTGATTTCCATGTTTATGATTTTGTCGATTTGATTACAAATTCTCACAAATGGTATTTATGGTGATAGCTTGAAGATTTTATCGTTAGATCATTGAACCATATCTTGTAAGAGATTTGATCTATCGTTAGATTTTAAAGCATCTCCATAGACTCTGTTTTCATGCATTTATAATTCAGTGTGCTCTTGATTTTTCATGAATACTTAAGTGTTAACTAGACAAAGCTTTTGTGCATAGCATCCTTGTAAGAGGATTAAAATCTCAGTCTAGCAATACGCTGTATCCTTAGGACAGTTAGATAACTTGGGTGATCTGAGTGTTAAGGTGAGAGGAAACATATCTTAACCTCCTGTAAAGGAGTACTGTAGCCTATCACAATAAACACTTAGTTAGGAATCCTTTATGTCTATAGACTTTAGACACGTGCCTCGAAGTTTACTTACCTTGGTTGATAATAAATCTAGTCTAATCTAGCACCCTAGATTGGCCACTACATTTTGGCGCCGTTGCCGGGGAGGCGCAGTTAGAGGATTTCGAAAAAAAATCAAAAATATATAAAAAAAACTTTAAATAAACAAAAACAAACAAAAACACAACATAGATTTGATTGTCACTTTAGAAGTCATGTTTGCTTATGCCTAAATCTAGAGATAATAGAGGTAAATTCACAAAAACCCCCTATCCAAAAACTAACCTATCACCCGGAGCAGACCCTTTGGGAAAAACTGAACACAGCACACCAGTTGAGGAAATCACCATACAAAAATTAGAGGATAAACACAAATTAGGCCAAAGACTTACACTTATTGAGAGACAAATCCTATTGGCACACGAATCTCAGAAGAAACATCTCCCTGAATCTTCTACAAAGAGAGAAAATAGAAAAATAACTCAACAATCTCTAGAACAACTCTTTGGAATGAGTGATACTGAGCAAGCAATCAAATCACTAGAGGAATCTATAAAAATGGCTGAGGAAGGAGGAGGATCAGCAAGAAGACCCACTCCTGAACAACAACACGATCAAGGAGAGGAGGAAGAGTCAACCTTTAATTTTCCTATCCACGAACCAGAAGACAATCACGATGAGGAAATAAAAATGAAAAACATACCTCCTTCTGTGTTACTAAACTCTTATGGCATGGCTTCAGAAGACCTAGATTCATTCTTGTTTGAGTTTGACATTGTATGTCGAACATATGGTTACACAGATGATGCCCATAGGCTTAGACTCTCCCCAACAACATTAAAGGCATCAGCACTAAGATGGTTCATGGGACTTGGTGAGCATGCAATAACTAATTGGGATGGCATGAGAAGAATATTCCTAAGGAAATGCCAACCTTATTGTAGATCAAAGGATTCTAAAGATGATATCTTTAGGATGAATCAACAAGAGGATGAAAGTTTAGAAGAGTACTTGGAACGATTTGCTTACAATTTACAAAAATCAAAACATCGATCCATGACTCTTGATCTCATTAGAACAATATTTTTGAAGGGCATTTGAGAGGAATACTTAGATGATCTTAATTTGATGGGAAAAGGTGATATTTCCACCTTACCTTTCGAATAAATTGCTTATCTATGTGAAAAGTATTCTAGGAGCAAAGCCAAAATTGGAAGGAGAACCATATCATCCAAAGCCACAAAATCTGCTTCAGCAAGTGTCACACGAGCTGAAATAGGAAATTTGTTAGAGGAATTCAAAATAGATCTGTTGAGTACATTAGGGACTCAAATTGACACTCTTAAAGCTAAGAAAATACAAGAAGAGGAAGATCAAATGATGGCTATCTTTTGTCCAAAATGCCGAAAGAAACATGCCTTAAAAGATTGCCCATTAGAAAACATTCAAGTTTGTGCCTTTTGTATTGAAAATCATGATATATTTCATTGCTCTAAAGTCAAGATTTTGCAGAATTGTAATGTGGCAGCTAATACAGATATGGAGAATGTGTATTTTGTGGGTGCAAAGAGACCATGGCAGCCAAGACTCCACCTCAAGGTATGTTCCCAAACCAGAATTTACAATTTCCTGCACATGATCATATGTATGCTCAGACTTCATGGAATGTACCCATGCCATGGCAGCACCAAAGTTACCCACAACAACAATGGAGACCATCTTAGCAATACTCTCAACAATATCAACCATACCCTCAACCATACCAACCATATTCACAGCCATATCAACAATACCATCAGCCATATTCGCCATATCCTCAATCATATCAGCAATATCCTTAACAGCAAGTTATTTACCCACATCAACCCCAACCCACTCAACAAGCATTGCCTACTCCTCCACCAATAAATCCACCACAATTACAACTTCCATCTAACCCACAACCTCCTAGACCTACTCAAATCCCTGCTCAACCTGTACCAAATCCAAATAATAGAGCAGAGAGACTAGCCTACAATGTAGATAAGGGACCCTCATATCCCACATTACCCTTGCAAAATATCAATTTGAGGTCTGGTAAGGTACTTCACAAAGAATCTCCAACAACTGATAAACAAGAAGAAAACGAAGAAAATGAAAATGAAACTCCAACTCAAAGGAAACCAAATGATGACATAAAAAATAAACAAATGCAACCGTTGCATCCACCACCTTTTCCAGACAGGTTGGTCCAAACAAAACTCCCCATGTCTATACCACAGTTTGATGTTTTAGATGAGCTAAAGAATGTCTATATAAAAATCCCGCTATTACAAGCCATAAAAGACATTCCCATATATACTAAAGCCATCAAAGGACTGTGCCTTAAAAAGCCTACTAGGAAAAGAGTTGATCCACAAACCATTCATGTTATTGGACATTTCGCTGGCCTTATGACAAACACCATTTCAACGGAAAAGTATGTTGATCCTGGTATTCCCAGAGTCACTACAATCATTAACAACATACATATTCCAAACACCTTAATTGACCTTGGGGCCACAATAAATGTGATGACTCTTGAAACCATGAAAACGCTCCAGCTCACAAATTTGCAGCACACAACAATTGTTCTAGAACTCGTTGATAGGTCTAAAGTGATTCTTGAAGGGATTTTGGAGGACATAATTGTTTCACTGGACTCTTGGGAGTATCCAGTGGACTTTTTAGTTCTTCAGCAAAAATCCAATTTAGGAGGACACCCTATCATCCTTGGTAGACCATGGTTAGCAACTGTTGATGCATTCATAGGATGTAGATCGGATAATATGATCATTTCACGAGGAACTGAAAGAAAACAACTCGCTCTTTACCCATCAGCACAATCACCAGCAGTAGTACACAATTTATGGCTTGATGATAATTACAATGATAAGGTAGAAGTTCAATCTATTTTCAGCATTAACCAAATCTATGATTTTCAAGAACATAATAATGATGATTTGGTAGAATTGTTCCTTTCTCAACCTGATGTTTCCGAAGAATTGAGAAATGACCAATACCATGCTGCAAATGAACTTTTGGCACGAAATTTTCAGGAAACATGCACCATTCATTCTTTGCAAAAAACATTTCACAACATTTTTCCTATCCAATCTATCACAAACGCATAGAGCAAGACCATAGAGATTAGTCCAGGAAAAACTTTGAATATTGGCACTCACCTAGACTCATCTCAGGAGGAAAAATTGATTCAATTATTGAGAAAATACAAAAAAGCATTTGCTTGGGACTACACCGATATGCACGGAATTCACCCTGAAACATGCACTCACCATATTTATACAGATAGTAATATCAAACCAGTGAGGCAACCGCAGAGATGAATGAATCCCATGCTTCAGGATATTGTTAGAGAGGAATTACAAAAACTATTGAAAGTCAATTTTATCTATCCTATCTCTGACAGTTAGTGGGTATTTCCATTGGTAGTAGTGCCCAAGAAAAATGGTAAGTGAAGGATTTGTGTTGATTACAGATAATTGAACAAAGCAACCCTTAAATATTATTTCCCACTACCATTTATTGACCAAGTGCTAGACACATTAGCTGGTAAATCATCATTCTCTTTTCTTGATGGTTTCAGTGGCTACAACCAGATCAGGATAGCCTTAGAGGACTAGGACAAAACCACTTTTACTTGTCCTTGGGGCACTTATTCTTATAATCTTTTGCCATTTGGACTTTGCAATGCTCCAGCTACATTTCAGAGAGCTGTATTAGCTATTTTTGATGATTTAGTTCATGATTGTGTTGAAGTTTACATGGATGATTTTTCAGTGTATGGTGATTCATTTGAGCATGCATTAGCGAATCTTGAAAAAGTTTTGAAGAGATGTATTGAAGCTAATTTGTCCCTGAGCAACGAAAAGTGCTTTATGATGTTAAATGAAGGGATAGTATTAGGACACTATATTTCTTCTCAAGGCATTAAAGTTGATCCATCAAAATTCCATATCATTGTCAATTTTCCAATTCCGAAGACTCAAAAAGAGGTAAGAAGTTTTCTTGGGTATGCAAGCTATTATAGAAGGTTTATTGAACATTTTAGTATAATAGCTTTACCTTTGTTTAAGCTTCTAGCCAGAGATGCACCTTTCAACTAGAATAATAATTGTCAGCAAGCATTTGAAACACTCAAAGAAAAGTTATCAACCACACTAGCCTTAAAAGGACCTAACTGGAACCTACCATTTCACATCTTTACAGATGCATCTGATACTGCAGTAGGTGCCTCATTAGGCCAAAAAGAGGATTCTTGTCATTATGCCATCTACTTCATTAGTGAAAATCTAACACCCGCAAAATTAAACTACACAGTCACTGAAAAAGAAATGCTTGCAACCATACATGCTGTGAATAAATTCCGACATTATATAACTGGTTATGCGGTTTTTGTACATACTGACCATTATGCCATTAAGTATTTAATGAATAAACTAGTAACTAATGGCAGAGTTACCAGATGGCTGTTATTATTACAGGAATTTAACATCACAGTGTTAGATAGACCAGGTAAGGAGAATCAGGTGGCATATTTTCTTTCTAGACTGCAAAATCCAGGTGAGGTTGTTCCGGTTGAAGATTCTTTTTCAGATGAAAATTTATTTTCAATTTCAATAGTGAATCCTTGGTATGCTGACTTGGCCAACTATTTGTCCACAGGAAGAACACCTCCATATTTTACTCCAAAGGAAAAGAAGAGGCTAATCAAACAAAGTGCTTGATACTCATGGGTTAATGGAGATTTATTTTACACTGGTTATGATATGATTATTAGATGATGTGTAAGTAATGATGAAATAATTGATATTTTAAAATCTTGTCATGATGAGCCGTGTCGTGGGCATTTTGCAGCTAAAATAACAACATTCAAGATTCTTAGTCTTGGATACTACTGGCCATCTATTTTTAAGGATTCCAAGAAGTATGTGAAGAGTTGTGATAGCTGTCAAAGAATGAGTAGGCCAACAACTACAGATGAGATGCCACTTCAACCTCAAGTACACCTAGAGCCATTTGAAAAATGGGCTCTAGATTTCATAGGACCCATCAATCCAACTTCCAAAGGTAAGAAGTACATCCTAGTATGTACTGATTACGTGACAAAATCGGCTGAAGCCAAAGCACTAGTTCGGGAAACTGAACAAACAGTGGTAAACTTCCTTTTTGAAGAAATTTTTGTAAGGTATGGAGTACCAAGGGAGATAGTGACAAATCAAGGTACTCAGTTTACTTCAAAGTTGGTTAAGGATATCACAGAAAAGTATCAAATCAAGCACAGAATAAGTACACCTTACCATCCACAGGCCAATGGCCAGGTGGAATCCACAAATAAAACATTGGAAGGAATTATCACTAAGATCGTAGCAATGAACAGAAAGAATTGGGAAGAGAAGCTCAAAGATGCACTCTGGGCTTATAGAATCACATGGAAGAACACTACAGGATTTACACCATATCAGTTGGTGTATGGCAAAGAGGTAATGCTTCCTATCGAGTTTTCAAATACATACTTATAAGAGGCTGCATATTTAGGAATTGATCTAATGAGCCCAACAAGAATTAATTAGCAATTAAACCACTGCATGAATGAGGTGCACAAGTAGAGGAGACACCACTCTAATGCAGAAACCAAGGAATAGTTGCATCAAGCACACATAAAAAGAAACAGTTCAAAGAAGGAGACTGGGCTTTACTCTTTGACTCTAAATTTCAGAGATCATAAGCCAAATGTTACGCACACATTGGTATGGGCCATACGAAATAGTTCAGTTTATGGAAAATGGGTCCGTCAAGCTTATTTACATTGATGGAGAAGGTCACCCCTTCTGTCATGGCCATAGGTGAAACTCTATCATAGGCCATCACCAAGGAGGATTTTCTTCAAATGTATCACAACAAAGGGAGGTTGAGATATTGCAGCCTTCGCTATGATATCTCTACTTAGTTCATTTCATTTCAATTTAATATATATATATATAATATATTTATATATATATATATATATATATATATATATATATATATATCTGGTTTAGATGTGAAAACTAGACTCTGGCACACTCTAACCCAGAATTCTTACTCGAAAACCAATTCTTTGGTTGGTAAGAATTCCTTGTTCTTTTTGTTTACTGTTTGATTCATCGATTCAATAATGACTCGAGGACAAGTCAAAGCTTTAGTGGGGGAGAAGCATCAACATTTTTGTTTTCCTTATCTCATCTCCTCATTGTAAATTCTCAAAGAGTTTGTTTCAGCACTTCAATATTTCAATAAAGAAGTTGTTTTTGTCTTTGTTCTAATTAGAGGGACCTGTTCAAGCAATATGCAGTGGGACCTGTTCAGAAGACTATGTTACCAGCACCAACATTAGAGGGACATGTTCAACAAACATCAAAGGGACCTGTTAAAGACTGCTATCTCAAGCTACTTCAGCAAAGCTTCAACAAGGTTTCAACAGAGTTTCAAAGGTTGCTTATCATCAAGGCTCCATCAATACCAAAAGATCAAGGAAGCTGCACACACATAGTTCTTTTTCAGATTTCAAAGAAGCTGCACAAACACTCTCCAGATCTCAGAGGGACCTGTTGTATCCAAATTCATTTCAGAAGGGACCTGTTATGGACAGTGAAGAATATTCATATCTGGACAATAAAGATCAGTCCTACTTATGCATGCCAACTCAACTCTTGATCAACCAACACAGTGTAATGTATTGTTGTAATTTTTATTTTTAACATTTAAATTCTTGGATTGTTTTAGTGTTAAATGTGATGACTATGATTGTTTATGATCAATTTCAGAAACACCCCTATACCCATCACCCTTGTCACATTCCTAATTACTATCATTTCTCAACACACTCTAGCCTATCCCCACACTCCTCCTACGATTTTTAAATCTTCTCCTACACCACCCTTCAAGCCTTGTTATTAACTCCTCATTCTTGAATCGGCCATCAATTTTCCTAATCGGCCAAGTACCAATGAGCAAGGGACAGGTGGTGAATCATTGGAGAGCCAAGTGTTAAACGATTTCATTCATTGTTTTTTTTTGAATCGGCCAAGTTATAACATGATCGTTTGACCCAAGTCGACTCATGAAAACAACTATTCGTTATCATCACTCCAGCACTCCATATATGCTTATGACGTTCTCATGATGGTACCTATACAACCCAGTACAACTACTCCTCTCTCTTTGTAATATGAATACGCTCTGTCATTATCGTTATAGTGAATTGGGTCAAGTCGGTTGTTAAAGTTCCATTTCATTCTCAGTTTGTAAAAAGGGCGTTCCATACTAGTAATTCAAATGTTGAGATTTCAAAGAAGGCCGAGAACAGCAGGTGCTACGAAGGGAGAGCATAGTAATTGGGCTCACGAGTTTCCACCTCCGCCATAATCCAAGGACATTCATCCGGTCGCTGCCTAAGCCATTGAAGAAGCTGACCTCAAGAACAAAGGGTGCTACCAGGTCGGTTGAGTGGAGCGAAAAATAGAGGTAACAAATCAAGAGACCCTTGTTGAATTATTAAGCATAAACGGAGAGGGTTAGAACATGAGTTTCTTTGTCAAAATGACTAATAGAGCAGAGCCTAATACATTTGACAGTTCCCAGTATCATGATGACTGTATTACAATTTTAAGGGAAAACAATGGTTACCCTTCCTGGAGAAGTTTAATGGGAACAATGAGGAAGTAACTAAGCAATTTGCATTTACATTTAATGAAGAGAAAGCATTGATAGGTAACTTCTCTTTTAGGATTTCAGAAGACACCATAGCACAAACCTTGGGGATCAACCCAGAAGGAGAAAAATATTTCAAAACAAAACAATTCAAGGAAAAATCATGGACCCAATTCATGTCTAGGTCAAGGGTTTCATCTGTTACCTGGAAAAAGGGTGTCCCTAGGAGCTGGCTGATGCACCCATGGGATGAAATGGTGTATATTATTCAGAAATTTGTTACGTGTGAGGGTCGTT
Source organism: Pinus taeda (assembly GCA_000404065.3). Classification (NCBI taxonomy): domain Eukaryota; kingdom Viridiplantae; phylum Streptophyta; class Pinopsida; order Pinales; family Pinaceae; genus Pinus; species Pinus taeda. Next base: position 109,670 of record APFE030820814.1, on the reverse strand, counting down.
ACAACATAGTCTATTTATATCACATCAAACTCCTGTTGCACCTAAAAGGGCAATGCACCATTAGTCTACCCTATTTCCTCTTACAGAGTCTGACTAAGATGTAAAAAACTATTCAATAGCAAAAGGGTAATGAGGATAAAAGCTTGTATCATTTTGGGTTAATTAAAATTCTAATTGAATTTGAAGTGTAGAGGAGGGGAAAAACATGGAAGGAATTTCTGGTTGCTAATCAAATCAAAGATGGAGAAGATGAACAGGAACAACAAGAGCACTCAGGATTTATGCTTGACATTGATGAGGAAATCCCTGTGCGCAAGACAAGCAATGCCCCTCCACCCAGCAGTAGTGTAAGGACGAGAAAGATGAGGCAAGAAGCTGCCTAGAAAATTGAACAAGACAAGATTTTCACTACATATACAAGAAGATCCAGGAGAATACAAAAGACCCAGACACAAGAAGATCAACCAGAGTCGAATGCACATGCACCGATGGACATTGAGAGCAATGCCCATTCCCAGCCTGGACCGGAAGCTGAAATGGAAGTTGAGAGCGAAAACAAACAAGAGAAAGAGTCACCACCTGCAAACAAGAAATAAAGGAGGTTAGAAAAACAAATTGAAAAGTTAAAAGAAGAACTGATGGAGGCCAACATGCTAGAGAAGGTCATCAAGAGGGAGAATGAAATGTTGAGAACTCAGAGTAAGAAAACTTAGCAGAAAAATGAGAAGCTTAAGGAGCAAATCAAAGAACTCAAGGCTGAACAAACCGACATTTGCAAGTGGGCAACCAAATGGTATACTCAAAAGAAAGCTCTCAAAGAGAAATACAAGAATTTGAAACATGAGCTCCACATTCAGAAGGATGCCCAAGCTCAGAAGAATATAGATGCATTGTTACAAGCAGCAGAGGCACAGGCAGGAACAGAGTATAAAGGAAGCACATTAGGATTAGAATGAGGACATGCTAAATCATTGAGCTTGGGGGAGATGTTGGTACCATTTCATTGCCATCCTTTTCTTCTAGAAACACTATCATTTGTCTATCTTTTTCTCCCATAGACCCCTCATATCCATCGAAATTGATTAATCAATATCATTATAGTTGTTAGTTAACATTAAAGTTAATTTATTAATTTTTATGTTAAAACTTAGGAATTTTCAACAAAAAGATTACAGGATGTCATGACTTCCTGTAAATGGTTTATGATGTGACACATGGCATGGCAGGAAAGTCAAAGCAATGGATAGGAATGTGATCTGGAATGTACATGCATGGTGAAAAATCGATTCAACAACAAATCTAACACTCCTAGATATGCGGTAAATGCTGGTCAAACCCAGCTTTTGGTCACAAAGGCAACAAAAAGCCATGGTTTCCCAAACTGATTTTGTTTTTTCTTTTTGGAAATCGGTTTAGATTAGAAAGGGCAAAAATCACTCTTTTGTAAAAGCAGAAACATCTACTTAATGTATGTACATTCGATTTAGATAGGAGACAAGCAGATAAAGACTGCGTATTGTATTGTTTCGAGGACGATTATTATCTTTGTGTATTGTTCCAGAACGCTGCTCTTGTATGTGATTTCAATCTTCAAAACTTAATTACAGTCACCATTTTACTCCAAGAGTGCTTATGCGTTAACATTCTCGTTGCTTGAGGTTTCTTCAGTGTGCCATTGAAGCGTGGACGGGCCCTACGTGGATTGGTATACTGTTAATTTCATTTCCATAGCGTTTTCGAATTTGAGTAGTGTGCATAGTGTTTAATTTTATTTCCATGTTTGTGAGTTTATCGATTTGATTAGAAATTCTTGCAAATGATATTCATGGTGATAGCTTGAAGATTTTATTGTTAGATCATTGAACAATATCTTGTAAAAGATTTGATCGATCATTAGATTTCAAAGCATCTCCGTAGACTCTGTTTCCATGCATTTAAAATTCAATGTGCTTTTGATTGTCATGAATGCTTAGTGTGTTAGCTAGAAAGAGCTTTTGTGCATAACATCCTTGTAAGAGGGTTGAAAACTCAGTCTAGCAATACGCTGTATCTTTAGGACAGTTAGATAAATTAGGTGATCTGAGTGTTAAGGTGAGAGGAAACATATTTTAACCTCCTGTAAAGGAGTGCTGTAGCCTGTCACAGTAGACACTTAGTTAGGAATCCTTTTATGTCTATAGACTTTAGACACGTGCCTCTAAGTTTACCTACCTTGGTTGATAATAAATCTAGTCTGATCTAGCACCCTAGATTGGCCACTACAGACGCTGAGGTCGCCTAGGCCAAAGCAATCAGCTACTAAGGAGAAGTAGAAGAAACCATGGCCTATACCAGTGAGGCAGTCACCAAGGAAGAACTCAGAGGTTCGGCAGAAAGAGTGGAAGGACAAGGAAAAGTAGCTAGAGGAAACAGTGGATTTGGAAGTTGAAGAACCCTGCAATGACATTGAGGAATTAGATGCTGATGAGGGCGAACCTCTCCCAGCATATATCCCTCTGTAGAAAGGGAAAGTAAATATAACCAAGGACCAAGATTCAGGCAAATTCATGGTCTCTACACCACTATTACCCAAAGAAGTAGTTTTTAAAGGTGCGCTCTTAGGGCATATCCCGATGTTAAATATGGAGGATTGGGATCTCACCGACCATGAGAAATTCCCTCATTTGGCCACTAATAAATACATGACCAAAATTTACTATGAAAAGAAAGGGGTCACAAGGCTGGAACTGATGAAATGGGTCAAAGGTGTCGAGCAGGCCGGATTGTTGCATATGCTGTGTGTGCCACACTTCCACTAATCAATTATCAATAATGTCTGTGTGTGCCAGTTGCTCACGTTGGTGCATGATGGGTGTTTGTGATTAGGTGAAACCATCCCCATAATAGATATGTTGATCCACTTCATTACAAAGTTTCCCTATAAAGGGTCAGACCCAGCCAAGGAGTTTGGAGGCAAGAGTAAAGAGAAGGTGCTCGCGGATAAAATGAAAAATGAATTTGGGCTAATTAAGAAGTCGCACAAATATTCTATCCACTCAATTACAGACCAAGTGGTTTAGTTTTCCACTCAAATTTTAGTCGGGAAGATCATGAGAAAATGTCACGCGGACGAGGTTCCGATGCCAGTAATTTCATTGGTTGCACAGTGCGTGAAGGGGGTGCAGTACAATTGGGCACAATATCTTTGCAAGGAGTTTTTAGCAAACTGTTGTGAAGCATATGAGGAGAGCAAGGCATTTCACTATGCCTGGCTCCTGTTGCTGATTGTGTTAGTATCATGGCGACTGCCAGAGGATAGGCAGTTCCCTCCATAGAAATAAGATTTACCAGAGGCAGTGAAGTTCGCTTCACTGTGGGTGACAAAGGTCCCAAGAGGATCATGGAATCAAAGGTATTTTGGATATTGGTCAAAATGGACCTTCACACAGCAATAAGTCAGCGACCAAGGTTGTATCCAACCTTGTTTGATTAGTTGAGGGCCTTTGTGGAGTTTAAGGCCGGCTTTCATAATGTCTCTATCTAGGCAAGGCGAGACCCTAAGAAGACATGGTAAAAGTTTCCATACTTAGTTACGGAGGTTGATGTGCAGGAAATCATGGTTCTATAGCCAGTGGACTGGCGGGAGCCAATAGACCTTGGTGCAGGTACCAGTAGGGGCGAGAAATCTCTTCCATGCAAAAAACAGCTGCACAGAAACAGAAAGAAGGAACACAAGCAGCGGCGCGGCAATTGGCTAAGTAGAAGAAGAAAGAAGTTGCTGCTAAGGTAGTTGCTGAGAAAGAGTGTGTCGAGAAAGAGTGCATTGACAAAAAGGACATAGTGGAAGTCAAAGCATCGACTTCCCAACATATTGAAGAACAAGAACTGTCTGATAAGGAAGGAGGCGGGGTTGACGCGTAGAGCACTCCCTTCAGACTTTTGAAGTGACAAAAGGAGACAACTGTCAGACCAAGGAAAATTCTTAAGTCAAGCAAGCAAGCACGCATTGACCCACAGGTGCTCACAGAAGGGGACCTTGATGAAATCGGGGACACGGTCTAAGATACCACAACGGAACTGTGGCAAAAGTTCGAGTAGCAATACATGCAGGCATTAGGTAGCATCCAAAAGGATTTACGCGAGTTGCAGATTCAAACAGGTAGAATTTAGGTAAGTGTTGGACAAGCGAGAGGGGTTCAAGTGAGCATGCAACAAGTGAGCGTGAGTGCCATGGAACCAGAACAGGCTCTGGACCTCAAATTCATTTCCTTTCCAGAAGGAACATTACGCGTGGAGTCAGAGGAAGAAAATGCCCAGCTTGGGAAGATCAAAGGAGTGGGTATGAATTTAGCTGCGCTGCCACTTCAGACCCTCCAAGCGCTGCATCAGGGGGTGTCAGATGAGCTTTGGATCAAAGAACAATGTGTGTTATCAGTGATAAGCGAAGTGAAAATGAGTAATGAAAATATATTCATTGAGAAGGTTTAGGCTCTTAAGAAAATGAAGAGCTCAAACCGTGAAGCCAGAGCCTAGAAGAAACCATTACACAAGTGTGTAACTCAGTACCAGAGCTACACATTGTAGAGGATGTGACCGCATCAGGAAACGTTCGAAAATTGGTCGTTACAGTATGACAATCCAAGGAAGAGGTAAGATGAATTACGATTGATTTTTAGATGAAGACATCAGAATTGCAATTAAAACTGCAGTCGACTACTGTACTAGAGGTCAAGGCGTAGTGCACCACAACCATTAGGGAACTTATGGCTACCTTGGATAGTGCAGTATCACGCTGAAATTTTGTCTTTGAACATGCAATGGAGTTATGGACCACTTTGCAGGAGGACTCTAACTGGCAGAGATTGGGTACAAAAGTCAGAGAGGCACAACATAAAATTGATTAGATCAGAGTGACTACACGCATATTGGCGCCAATTCAGCGCTTCACGCACTTACAGGAAATGAAGGTGCTATAGGCACAGGTTGAGGAGCTGCAACACAAAGAACAATTTTTGAAGGCCCGACTTCAACCATGGACAGAGGAAGCAAGCCAGGTTACTTTGGCTATCCAAGAGAAGCCGAAGACATACCAATAGACACAGAGGACCATGCGCCTTGCAATGGAGGGGCCAACTACAGAGAAGCTGGTTGAAGAAGTGAAGTAGGTCGCCGTAGAGAGCATAATGGACCTTGAAATACTGAAGATGGAGTTTAGCAAACTCCACCATAAAGTGGAGAAGCCGGCTGAGTGACTCAAGGGCGAGTCACCATGTTTATGTTGGGGGCCTGTTGGGATGGGATCCCTGGGGTCAAATTTTGTTAGTCAAATCAAGTTTTGTAATTTTTTTTGTAAAAGAATGTAAAGTCTCTGTGAAATAAGGAAGCAGAGTACGAAGCTTAATAAGAGTCAAAGGGGCATTAGCCCCTTGTTTGGGTAGGTGATAGGTCGGTTTTGAGACTCACCCATGGGCTACCAACTTTACTTATCAACTCGGGGTTCATACAAACTTAGAGGTGACAGTGCTATATGCACAAGTAGAAGTGAAGGTACCGCCTGTTGTCACTGCTCATCTAGCAAGAGACCCCAGGGGTTCCAAGTCAGACTTCTATAGGGTCAGAAGAAGCTTAACTCTTTGATGGAAGAAGAGCAAATCTAACCTAAGGGAGAGATACTTCTATTGTAGTATTGAAGAAAACAACATGAAATGATAAACCATACCATAACCTAACTAACCATCTAAACAACTATGCTAAGCAGAATTGCTAAATTAACACTAATCTAATGCTGCTATCTAAGTTGCAGAGGTAAAGAACATCAAAACTAGACTAAGGTGTAAACAAATGAAACTAAGCTAAATCGGTTTTCAAGCGGAAGAGAAATCAGAGGTCGAAATCAATGAAAGGAGGATGTAAGGATGCAGTAGCGCATAGGGACCGTTGGATCAATCAACGAGCAGAAGATGGACGGTGGAGATCTTATCGCAGTCTACAACATAAAAAAATAGTATTGGTTAATGTACTAAATGATATTAATCATACATATTGCATCAAATGTTACAAATGAATGAAATGATGTAGATGACCGTACCAACATAAAAAAAATGCTTTATCATGTATATAGTACTAAATGTCACAAAATATTTTACATACCTTAGGAGTTGTGTCACATATGTGTTTGACAAACCATTCACCACCTTTAAGTTGACCAACAACAATAGAGCAGAGAGAAGAGATGTTTTTTAGCCTTCATAAAAAGGTTTAGTTGCCATATCAAGTACAAGATAATAAAAAACATAGTTATCATACTGGTTATCATCATCATCCATTCCAACATTATTAAATGTCTCCTTGATCAATCTATTTGTCTCATCTTCTTCAACTATGTTGTCAGCATCATTATCTTCTTCCATAAGATCATTATCTTGATCCTCATTATTAATCACTCCATGTTCTTGAACAGGCGCTTGTACTACAACCATCTCTTCCTTATCGAGAAATGCCCTAAGGGGCGGATACTTACAATCAATAAAGTAATATTAGAATATATAGAAAATATCGAAATGTCTATATATCAATGGTTTACAAATATAATATATAAGGAAAATAAAGACAACAAATATAAAGAGAAAGATCACAACGTAGGCGAAACCAAGAAACAAAGACACCAAATCAATGATGATGCTCGTGAACTTTATTAAGATATTTAAAAATATGTTGAAAAAATCTAAGAAAAATGTTACTTTTCTTGACATGTAGGAAGTGAGACACTTTCTAAGATATATATAGAGATATATAAAAAAACATATTGATCTTATTTTGCATTCATCATTGTAATGCTATATTCTTTCTTAATGTCATATTTTTCATAATATACTTTAAAAACTTATTAATAATGCTCCATAAAAACCCATGATTAACCTCGAAATTCTCTAGGTCCAAATTAACCCCCTAACACCTTAGCCCCATTCCCCTAAGCCCTTAAACCCCTAACTCGTAATCCCTTAACCCCTAACCCCTTATAAACCCTTAAACAATAACCATTTATCCCTAAGCCCATAAATTAATTAACCCCTAACTTGACCTAACCCCTTAGTCGACCCTAAGAAAAATAATCAAATAATATTTCTAGTCCACATCAAGATGACAACATAGTTCAAACACCTTCGAAAAGAATATTATAAAATACATTTACAATAGAAAGATAATACAAAATTACAATACAAAGGCATACAATCTAAAACAAAATATACATATAAACATTTACAAAAACAATCTACAATACAAAGGCATATAATAAATAACTTACAAATGGATGATATTCATGTCCGCCTTCAACATGTCCATACTCTCTACAATGTTTTTTAACTGATGTTATTAGAATTATCCTTGGCCTCAAGCCATTGCATTTTCTACAAAGGTAATAACATTTTCCATCCTCAGAAGCTCTCGATGTTGATCCCACATATCCTTGGTCTCCTTGAGGAATGTTATGAGACTTTTTTTGTCACCAAACTTTCAGTGATGATTTTGTTCAAAAATTAGGTTCAAAATAAACCTACAACCTTTCAAAACAATCAAAACTAATACATATAGCAGTTATGTCAAAGTTATATGATATTAGGGCCTCTACACACACACACACACACACACACACACACATATAATTTATATTATAATCATATAGTATTAATATTAATATTAATATGTTATATATATTAATATGGATATATATATGTGTGTGTGTGTGTGTGGGGATATGTATATATATTATATTAATAATTTTATATTTAATTATAATATTAATGTTATATTTATTTAATTATTCAAATTGGTCCCACATTAGATGTTGGAAGTGCAAAAATCCATTAATGGTGGAATTGAGCGATATGCAATGGTTATTTACCATTTGTAGGAAATTGGACAACACATTTTCACATTGGATACATCGTCGGATATCCGACGATAAAAGAACATTCAATGATAGAAGGGATTATAGGAAATCGTCGAATAATCAAGAATAGGATAACTGTCAAATGTTCGACAGGTACATAGATGTCATCGGATATTCGATGATAGTCAGGATTTAAAAAAAACAACAAAAACAAAAAATTTAACTTCTGAAAGTTTTTTCCGATTTTAGCCATTCCGTCGGATTTTATTGTCAAAATTTCTGCCCGAATGTAGTAGTGAAAATACATGACTAGTGGCACAAATTTGACATAGTAGAGTGGTAGGGATGAGTCAATGGATGAAGGAGAAAGAGGGACATAAGATACTAGGCAAGAGATGGTTAGATCAAGTGGAAAAGATGTTGTAGAGACAAAGGATCTTTGTGTTGATGCACTTGTTGAAGGCATGCATGTTGATACACGAATATAAGTGACCAACGAACACTTTAAGAGCCTGAAGGAGTAGGATTTGTCCTATTGAGGAGGAAAATCCACCAGAACAGAGGAGGAGAAAAAGGTGATGATTAAAAGAGCTTATGGTTGGTCATTTTCCTAGTAGAAGGACCAAATCTTCTATAACAGTAACAACACCTCAACCATTTGAAACCCTAATTGCTGCCAAGCAACTAGTGGAGCAAGATGTTGCTAAGAAGAAGAAGGTTAAGAATAAAAATTTTCATAAATATCCATCTGGTAATCCTAAGACTAGGCCCTATGTTTAAATAAAATCATCATTTAAAAGAAAAAAATGCTAGACTTAAGAAACAAATTAAAAGCTTGAAAACAAATCTTAAGAAAGGAAACCTTTCGAATTAGAAGTCCTTGTTGAGGCAGCCTAAATGATGGTGTTGTGGTTGCTACAATACACTACAAATTTTTTCCTTCATTTGAATTTTTGAGCAAAAAAATGATCATGTCATCTTTGGTTTCAAGTCATCAAAGTTATTTCATGCTTGGTCATTTTTTATTGTGTTCAAGTTTCATCCTGAAAAACTCTAAGTGTCAATGCATTTTTCTTTCACAATCCTAGGGAAACTTTTATCCATAACACTTTTAAAACACAAGCTAGCGCAATATCGAGAAGCAGCTCCAACACATCCTTAAATTCTAGTCAATCCTCCTTACTTCTAGAACATGTGTTGGGTGCACTTTCTTGACCTAAGACCAACACACTTTCTAGTAATAGTTGACATTCCTTGTCACAAAAACATGCACTAGGCGCACTTTCAACTTCCAACCTACCCACACATGTGGCTCTTCCTATATAAAGAGTTCAACCTAAGAGCTCATTCCACACTTATTTGTCTCATTGGAACTATGTGCACTTTTGGAGCACAAGGCTAGCCTATCACTCTTGGTTGTAAGTGCATTATCTTCTAGGTAAGTTCCTTCTCCGTCACACTTTGAAATTTCACTCTTGAATGTGTTACTTTAGTTCTTTCATGTTGGTTTTTAGTGTCCCTTCGCATTCCTAGAATGTTAGAATTCTTGTCATATGCTAGTTGTATATATGTTTGTGCATGCCAAGTCTTTTCCAGTTTTATGTCTCCTCATGCTTGCTTTCACCCACACGTAGTTGATTTATGAGAAAACCCTTGTTATTATGCAATGAAATAGCTCAAAACCCTTCAATATAAGCATCAATGTGTTGCATTCTCCTATCCAGTAAACCCTATAACCCTTACACCTTGGACATTTGACATGTAGACATCACAAGGACTGTCTCTCCTCAAGAGCACATAGTGCACTTCTAGAGCATAGTTCCTAACCTCCTTGCTCTTTGAACCTATGTCATGTGCCCGCAACCAACAACTTTGCCTTGATTAGCACATAGTGCACTTCCAGTTAACAAACATGCAACCAATTTCCCTTGTGGATGTGCCATGCACCTAACCCAAAGACCCTTCTCAGTGATCCAACACAATGCACATTTCCAATGCCTAGGCTACTAACCTCTGCCTCCAAATATTGCATCCTGCACTAAGGCTAGACTCTCTTCCAACAACAGTGCACTGTGCCCCTTAAGTGACCAGTCTAATCATTCTTATCTCAAGCTTGTGTGCTTGTGCCCAGAGCCAACACACTTTCCCCCATAGCTAATATTTTGTATAAGAAAACAAAGCAGAGTGGGTGTTTTTGTGAGACTAATTGGGTTATTTTCCATGAGTGAATTTTACTTTCCAGGTACTCAAAATTAGGAGCCTATTATTATCATATTATACCAATGCTATGCCTCTAGTTATGTGTAAAGGACCAATAAGAGATGCCACTGAAAGTAGTACTAAAGTTGTTGTGGACATCCCGAAAACTAAAGTATTGATCTTAGTAGATAAAAGATGCTTCATAGAAAATTCCACCACCTAGACATGGAAAATGATATTTAAATATTCCATTAAAAGAAAGTTACCAGAAGATCTCGAGGACATGGAAGTGTATCTCAAAGTTAAAAGGTCCATATTCTACAAAATTTCTAGCTAGTATCCAATTTTACCCTATGCAGAGGGAATCAAGTGGATATTGCAGCATCTTGACCCTAAAAGCATGATCCTTAGAAGTGCAAGTGGAAAAGAGATCACCACATACCATCCCCATGATATTCATTTATATTATAAGCTTCCAAAGTTAGAGGAATACCTGAATTTGAAATTATATGTTGCTTTCTCTCTTTAGTATTCCACAAAAGACATTCTCAAGACATGGTGGCAAGAAGCGAGGAAGTTTTTCCAGGAGCCTGAAGGGGTTTACTAAACTAAGTCATTAAGGAAAGTATATCAATATTTGATGGCTATGTTTTGCAAGTTTTATGGGGATGAAAACGCTAAATTATTTGAAGAAAGATGGGTATATATGGTCTACCTTTGCCTCATTTAAGGAAATATTTTAATTTATCTAACCTGATAGCCCAATAATTGCAACAGAATGTTACAAAGGCAAAAAATGTCTCGCAAGGCGAGAAACCCAATTTTTACATGTTAACTTACTTTCTAGATGGATTTTTGCCAAGAATGAATTCTTGGGTTTGGAGTGAAGGTGGACCAAGAAACAACCTCATGTACACACCTATTGTAAGATATTGTCAGAGGTTAGCTACAGGGGGGTGTATGAGAAGATAGTTGAGCACTTCATCACGGTATTATACCAGATGATATTTGGAGTCGAGGCACCTTGCATCATTGATAAGGACAGGGAAGTTGTTGCTAAATTCGTTGATTACTTTATATCTTCTCAGGGTACATTTATCAGAGTGTTCAGAGCTTTTAAGAATCCAAATATTATGTCAATGTTTGTATAAGATTTTCAATGCAGTAGTCGAAGAAGTCACCATGGTCTATCTTCCCTTTGAAAATAGGGTCATATGAATTGAAATTTTAAAAGGAAACATGGGCAGAAATTGAATTACTTAGTCACTTCAGATTTTGTGATATGGGCTTTCACCAATATGACCTTAGAGGTATATGCAAGCAAAATCGTGCAAAGATAAGGTATACATGGAAATATGCTTCTGTCTCTTGAGAAGATGAAGAAAAGATCAAGAATCACTATAATTCCTCTATAGCAGTTGGATAAGGTGAAGAAGCAAGCCCTTCTCACACAGTAAATCTGACATATACACATAAATAAGAGATCTAAGAGGGAATGAATGCTAAGAATAATTCCGAGTTGAAGAGGAAATAAGAACAAGATTTAGAGGATGAGAGGAGTAAGAAGTTCAAATTTGATCCATGTAATAAAGGGGAAATTGAGGTAGAGAGGAGAAGGGAAGAATTTGAAGAGGCTAGGAAAAGGAAACAAGAGGAAGAGTGCAAGTAGAAAGAAGAGCAAGATAAGAAGAAACAAGAGGATATGCAAAAGAGAAAAGAGGAATGAAAGAAAAGGAAAGAGGAGGAAGCATTGAAGATGCAACAAGATTAAGCTCTTAGAAAACAAAACATAGAGGAAGAGTAGCAAAGGTTACAAGTCAAAGAAGAAAATAGGAATAAATAGGAAGAGGAATTTACAAAGAAGTTAAAGGAATATTTAGAGGTCAAAGGTACATATGATGAACAAGAACAAGGGAATTAGGTAGTAGGAATAGAGATTATCATAGCTCCTATGGAAATTTGACCTCCAACTGCTATAACTGGTGGGGACCTTCATTTCAGTGAGATGGGGATTCCACCAATAGATGATGTTTTTTTTTTGGCTGTGGTTCACGGACACCTTGGTCAATGGGTGGTCGCTATGTCCACGAAAAAATCTGGGCTGATCGACCCTGAAGGGGATTTAGCCCTGTGGCCCACTAGCAAGGCCTAACCCCAAGGGCTTCAGGCGGAATGGACCCTGTGACCTCCCGAATGGCAAGGCACTGGTTTTGACCAACTGAGCTAACCCTTGGGGCTGCCACTAGATGATGTTAGAATTATGGACATCTCCAATTTCACCTTTGATGAGTTGAAAGACAAGATCATTTAAGAAAGAAGGAAGTACTTCCAAAATGAACTAGACTGTTGGGTTGTGTTATATTCTTTCCACGACTAACCTATGTAGTGAACCGGGGGGTTAGAGGGGGGGCATAGCCCCCCTTTCGTTGCGCCGATTGCGCAGCGGGGGGGCGGCAGCTCCCCCTGTCTGGGGGTTTGAGAGGGGTGGTAGCCCCCCTCTATGGGGTTCGGGGCAGCGCCCCGGGAAATTTTTTTTCGGACCCTATATTAGGTTGGGCGAACCTACCTATGGTTTTCGGTCCATGGTTTTGGACGCGATGGTTTTCGGCCCATGGTATTGGATGCTTCGACATGTATAAATATGTATTGTAACATTGAAAGGAACATAATAAAAATCAAGCTGGTAGTCCCAGTTTTGGGATCTAGTGGGAAATCTCTGTGTATATGTGTTTTATGTGTTATGCTCTCGCATTGTTTATTTTTCTGTGATTTAGAATTCGTATGCAGGTAATTTTTGTACGGGGTTGAAACCTACACAGACCAACCTATTTCCATCCATACAAAAAGGGTTATTGTGTCAAACACCAAGACCAATCCTAGAGAGGCTGCTTCAACAAATGCAACCTTTGCAGTAGCCACAAAAAATAACATTGATTTTCTGATACCAAAGAATGAACAGTTGGGGAAAGAATTGGCTAGTGAAAAGAAACAAATTGATCACCTCCTTGTAGAAAATCAAAGGATGTCTTCCACTAGTTATAGCAGAGAATAATTATGGTTATCCATACTCAAGGAACTTAAGAAATTGGAGGACATAATTTATCTCGGAGGATCTTGGAGGATTGATCTAGGTGGATCTTCAGAAAAGTACCAGTGGCATGGTAAAAGGCTCAAAACTCAAAGTGGTGAAATCTAGATAAACTTAACATCGGAACAAAGTGTTCGTCATCCTGATTCCAAAGGTGTGAATGACACTCAAATACGAGTCGAGATGAAGAAGTTAGAGCAACTAAAAGTTTGAATTTGACTTGTCTAGGTGGCAGGAGAAGGTGACCTGGAAAAAGTTCTAGAAAATGGGGAGGCGTCACATGGTAGGTTGCCATTGGGTCCCGCATATCGCATATCAGGAAAAACAAAGGTTATAGGTTAAGAATCAGCCCCCAACAATGCCGATTTGTGATTTGTGATAGCGCATATTACAAATCGGGGGTGGACGAGTGTTGAAGAATTGGCCCCGACGGAGACGGATTGTGATGCGATCATAATCGTAGAAACAAGAAGGTGTTTGTGATATGGTTCTGACTGTGAGTTCCGATTGCGATTTGCGATCGGGTGCTAGACACGATATTTCTATATGTTACATTGCATATTCCTGTCGGGTCCGTGATTACCACAATGTATGGGTCAATGCGCTGATGGTTCAAAGCATTGATTGCGATGTGCGATGGGAATTGCTAGATGTGATATAATATATATTATGTTCTATAAACTTGTTAAGTCCGTGGTTTTCATAGAATGCTTGGACTATCCGCAGATAAGATTGGAAACGTCGATAAACATGCCACCGAGCCTCATGCATAGTTGAAATGGATTTGCCTTGTTGGAATGGGGCTTCACTATTATGGTAAGGTTGTTGTGGTGTATCCTTCTGGTCTGATTCCACCTGCTAACTTGGGTTCTTAAGTTAAAACTGCTTGGGTTTTGAGGGGTTGCCACCATGCTATATATATGACTGTTTGTGTTGGAGCAGGGGGAGAGAGGGAGTCAAAAGAATAGTTCAGAAGCACACGCATGCAGCAAACCTTTACCCTGGCAGTAGGCTGAACCTCTCCTTGAGTAGTAGGGAGGTTTTGAGAGGTTGCAGAAGGCCCGATTATCCAAATTTGGAGTTTGGATAGGCGTTTTTGCATTGTTTTTCGCCAGGAGTTTAGTGGTACTATCTATTTCTGAAGCTGGGCTCTCCATTCTCTGCCCATATTTCAGCTTGGAGGTATAAGGGTTGTAATTGCTTGTTTCTTGTACTTTTATCTCTTTTATGTCACTAATTCAATGAAGGCCTCCCCCACTATTGAGCAGGGCCCGAAGACGTAGTCCAAATTGGACAAACTCCAAAATCAAATCATTGTGTCATGATTTTTATGTTCTTATGATTATTTCCACATTTTTTACATGCTTTTAAGTCCCACGGTTAATTAACTCTGTTATATGTAATTCCGATGCAATTTTAAGTAAAATATCTTGGATCAAGTTTGGTATCAGAGCATGTCTTTGTAGATGCGAATTGCATGAGTTTATGCTAACCCAGAGCAAGTTGCGAAAAGGAGAAGGAATTCTTAAGTCCTTTTATCTTGAAGCAGGATGTGCACAGTGAATAAGAAACATGGCCAATGAAGAAGCTCATTGGGAAGAGGAACATAATTTCTGAAAGGTATTCTACAATATGGTAGGAAAAGTGGACAAGTTGTTCGTAGAGTATGAGAAGGCACTTGGGCATGAGAAGAAGGGTGTTGATGATCATGGATTGACAAATCAGGAAGGTGGTGGAGAAGATCCTCCTCCCTCTCCTTCTTCCAGTGATAGTTCTCATCACTCTCAACGAAATTCCAAGCATACCTCTAAGAAACCGTTCTTCAAGTTAGACATAAAGCTTGACCTGCCCATGTACAATGGACAGTGTAGTGTAGAAAAAATCAATAATTGGATTAAACAAATAGAGGTTTACTGCAGAATCTAGTAGATCGAAGAAGATGAGGCGAAAGTCCAGTTAGCAGCTCTTCAGCTGAGCAACACTTATCTTGTTTGGTGGGAGAGCAAGTTGCAGAAAGGCAACATAAACTCAGGTAACTTTCTGTCCTCTTCGTCTAGTTTTATTTCTGCATTGAAAGACCAATTCTACCCTCTGGGTTATAAGCAAAGGGCACTTATGGACTAAAAATATCTAAGGCAAGGTAAGGACCAGAATGTGCATAGATTACAAGGTGCTAAACAAGATCACGGTGAAGAATCGATACCCTCTCCCTCACATTGATGAATTGTTAGATCAATTGAAAAATGTTGTTTATTTTACAAAGCTAGATTTGCATAGGGGTTATCACCAAGTTGGAATTGCAGAGTAGGACATTTGGAAGACTGCGTTCAAAACCAAACAGGGCTGTTCGAATGGATGGTGATGCCATTCAGACTGTGCAACGCTCCAACCATGTTATGAGGGTAACAAATGATTTATTTAGGCCTTTTCTTGATTATTTTGTTATTGTATATCTGGACGATATTCTTGTATACAGTAGGACATGGGATGAACATGTGTGTCATATAAAGAAAGTGCTTGAAGTTATGAAACGTGAAAAGTTGTATTTTCGGCAATGAATAATTGAAGATAGATCCCTCTAAAGTGGAGGTGATTATGAATTTGCTTGACACCACAAATGTTACATAGGTTCGAAGTTTTCTGGGTGTGGTACAGTATTGGAGAAGGTTCATTGTGGACTTCTCCATTATCGTAGCCCCCTTGCATGCCTTGACTAGTGTGAAGCAAGCCTTTAAGTGGGGAGAAAAACAATAGAAATCCTTCAACACACTGAAATAGAAGATCGACATGGCACCAGTGCTAGCCTTACCATACCTTCAAAAACCTTTTGAAATTGAAACAGATGCCAGTAGATATGTCATGGGAGTTGTATTGATGCAACAAAGAAAGCTTGTATGTTACCATTCAAAGACTTTATCCCAGGATGTTGTGAATTATCCCATGTATGACAAGGAGTTATATGCCTTGGTCTAGAGTGTAAGGAAGTGGAAACACTATCTGATCGGCAAGGAGACCATCATCCATACAGATCATCAGCCCTTGCAATATCTTCAGTCACAAACCAAGCTTCAACAAGCTCATCACTTCATATGGATGGAATTCCTCCAATAGTTTCATTTGGTGATAAGATACAAGAAGGGCGCCAACAACAAAGTAGTAGACATGCTTTCTCACCCTCCAATTTTTGCATCTGTAGTTTTGCAAAATGTTTCTTTATCATTAGAAAGTTATCCTGAATAGTATGCTAACGATAATGATTTTAAAGAAATCTACTCAAAATTGACTCGTGGATCGTAGGTGGACAATTATTACTTGAAGGGAAATCTATTGTACCACCTTGGCAAACTGTGCATACCTAGTGATGAAAGGGTTAATGTAATTAGAGAGGCTCATACCACTGTGGTGTCTAGTCATTTTGGAATTGAGAAAACTTTATGTCATTTGCAGAGGTTTTGTTTTTGGTCTCATATGAAAAACATTGTGACTCACTTTGTAAAGGGTTGTGTTGTCCTCTGTTTCAAATCCCTCTAATAGAAAACTTGGGCTCTACACACCACTCCCTATTCTGAGTTGACCATGGGAAAGTGTGTCCATGGACTTTGTAGGAGGTTTGCCTATGCCTAGGAAAGGTCATGACTATATGTATGTTGTTGTGGATTGGTTTAGTAAAATGTGTATTTTAATGCCTTGTAAAAAGAAGGTCACTATTGAGTAGACTGCTTTTCTTTTCTTTCAGCATGTTTAGGTCCATTTTGGGTTGCCCACATCGATTGTGTCAGATCGAGACTCTCGCTTTCTTGGGGAGTTTTGGACCAACTTGTGGAGAATGATGGACACTAAGATGAAAAGAAGTATGACATTTCATCTGCAGACCAATGGATAGACATAGGTTGTCAACCACACCGTGGTACACTTGTTGCGAGGCTATTGTGGGAAACATCCCAAGTTATGGGATGAACAACTTCCTTATGTGTAGCATGCATACAAGCGAGCAGCACATTCATCTACACAGAGCTCACCATTTGAGACATGTTTTGGCTATCTACCTAGAGAGACCTTGGACATGGTCTTTGGGAAAGAGGAGGATAAAAATGGAAGAGATGATAGGGACAAAGCATCGAATTTCATTCAGCAGATCCAGGTGCTTCATCAGGTAGTGCAGGAGCACTTGGAGAAGAGTCAAGCTCGGTATCAAGTTTGACATGATAAGCACCGAGTTGACCATTAGTTTCAAGTTGGGGACAAGGTATGGCTCCATATCGGCAAGTATAGAATGAAGGAGAAGGGAAGAAGTTGAGACCCATCCGATGTGGTCCCTTCACCATATTGGAAAATATTGGAGACAATTCTTTTCGTCTTGACTTGCCTTCTTATATGCAAATGTACTCCGTAGTAAATGTTGAAAACCTGAAGCTTTATGAACCTCCATTGATTATGGATACTGAGAAGGTTTCAAAGATTCTTATAGTGGATGATTTTGTACCAGAGTATCTAGATAAGTTTCTCAAAGATATCATACTCGACTGGAAAACTAGAACTTCACGACAAGAAGATGTGGAGTATATCCGTGTTGGCTTCAAAGGAATGCATCCAAGCAAAGCTCGATGGATGGAGAAGTAAAAAGTGAGGGAGAAATTTCATCACTTGCCAATTGACTGAAAAGTATTTTGGTGGTCCAAAATCTCTTAGTGGGGAGGATTGATCCAGGTGGATCTTTAGAAAAGTACCTGTGGCATGGTAAAAGGCTAAAAAATCAAAGTGGCAGAATCTAGATAAACTTAACATGAGAACAAAGTGCTCGTCATCCTCATTCTAACAATGTGAATGAAACTCAAATCTGAGTCCAAATGAAGAAGTTAGAGCAAGTCAAAGTTTGAGATTGACTTGTCCAGGTGGTAGGAGAAGATGACATGGAAAAAGTTCTAGCGAATGGGGAGGCACCAAGTGGCAAGCTTCCATTGGGTCTCGCATATCCCATACCGAGAAAAACAAAGGTTGCAGGTCAAGAATCGGCCCCAACAGTGCCGATTTGTGATTTGTGATAGCACATATCACAAATCGGGGGTGGATGAGTGTTTAAGAATCAGCCCTAACACAGACGGATTGCAATGCGATCATAATCGCAGAAACGTGAGGGTGTTTGTGATACGGTTCCGGCTATGAGCGTCGATTGCGATTTGCAATCGGGCACCGGACGCGATATTTATATATGTTACATTGCATATTCTCGTTGGGTTCACAATTACCATAGTGTATGGGTTAATGCACTGATGGTTCAAAGTGCCAATTGCGATGTACGATGGGGACCGCCATATGCGATATATTATATATTGTGTTCTATAAACCTGTCGGGTCCATGGTTATCATAGAATGCCTGTTTCTTGGCTTGGACTATCCACCAATAAGATTGGAAACACCAATAAACATGCCATCGAGCCTCATGCACAGTTGAAATGGGTTTGACTTGTTGGAACCGGGCTTCACTATTACGGTAAGGTTGTTGCTGTGTATCCCTCTGGACCGATTCCGCCTGCTAACTTGGGTTCTTAAGTTAAAACTACCCAGGTTTTGAGGGGTTACCACCATGATATATATATGAATATTTGTGTCGAAGCAAGGGAAGAGAGGGAGTCAACAGAATAGTTCAGAAGCACATGCACACAACATACCCTAACCCTGGCAGCAGGTCGAACCTCGCCTTAACTAGTATGGAGGTTTCGAGAGGTTGCAGAAGGCTTGATTATCCAAATTGGGAGTTTGGATAGGCATTTTTGCACTGTTTTTCGCCAGGAGTTCAGTCATACTGTATGTTTCTAAAGTTGGGCTCTCCATTCTCTGCTGATATTTAAGATTGGAGGTATAAGGGTTGTAATTGACTGTTGCTTGTACTTTTATCTCTTTTATGCCACTAATTGAATGAAGGCCTCCCCCACTATTGAGCAGGGCCCAGAACATAGTCCAAATTGGACAAAATCCGTTATAAAATCATTGTGTCATGGTTCTTGTGTTCTTCTGATTATTTCCAAATTGTTTACATGCTTTTAAGTTCCATGGTTAATTAATTTTGTTATATGTAATTCCGATGCATCTGTAAGTAAAAGATCTTGGATCAATAATGAAGCACTTTTATGAAGTGATGATCATTTTGCATAAGGAAATGGCACCTCTATAAGAAATCCAGAAGGGATCACAAGAAAACCTGAGGATCTTAAAGTTAGCTCATACAACTATAAACACTATCAAGGAAT
This sequence comes from Pinus taeda, assembly GCA_000404065.3. NCBI lineage: Eukaryota > Viridiplantae > Streptophyta > Pinopsida > Pinales > Pinaceae > Pinus > Pinus taeda. Next base: position 90,265 of record APFE030820814.1, on the reverse strand, counting down.
GGGGCACCAAGTATTAAAATTCACATGCATAGCTCGCTAGAAAAGGAAGGGTTGAACCTAAGATGGGTAGAGCAAAGATGACAATGCATATGCAGATCTATGATTAGCTTAAAAATCATACAACCAACACTATGTCATCTTATATTCCATTGCACAAAAAATTGGAAGCCTTGGTGTGAGTACATAAAGTGCCTTCTATAGGTGCACTTGGGGAAGTGAGGCACAGGGATACTATTAGGCAGGTGATAAATGAATTCGTGAACTGTATTAGGTAGGCTACTAATCGAAATGACTTAGAGGTGACTAAAGACATTATTCTACAATATGTAGTTGAGCCAGTCAAGTTACATATGAAGCTAGTCATCGTGTGGAACAATATACACTCAGGTGCCAAAAACATATATCCATACACTTTGGAGGGTAATATGTGATACAATCTAGATTTGCCACAAAGATTCAAACACATATAAACGAAGTATAGAACTTGGTATCAATACATTACAATGAAGCTCCATGTCACAGTCGTCGAATTATAATTTCCCCAAATGTGAACACAAATGTGTCTATGTTGTTTTATGGATTTTTGTCACAATTTTACGTAATTAAAAAATAATGAAAAATGTAAAAAATATGTGTGTAAGTCCAAAAGTCACGTGTAGAATGTGAAAATTCACTACGAAGTCCAAAGGACATATGGAAGCTCAAGAGTCACTTGGAAGGCGAAAGATCACCTCTTTTGTTATATATAAACCCTCATGGCTCAAGCAAAAGGAACTGTTAGCCTTGGCTTCTCTTGATACAAATATAGGATAGAGAGATCATCTTTTTGAGAAGAAAGTTGTGGCTTCACACTTTACTATTGGAGCAAGTGAGATGACATTGTAATAATATATTTTGGCATTTCCACTTAATCATTTGAATCTCTCTCGATCCGGACAACCTTTTCATGCATGTATCAAGATCATTGTAAGAATTTTGTTTTAATGTTTGTGGTATATGTTTATGATTACATGTATTAAGCATAATGAACTACTTTATTATCTTTAGTACATGTTCTTATTGAAATTTCATGTCCTATTTTCTTTTATGATATTAGTTATTTGAAAACTATTTTTCAAATGTATCAATGATTCTTTACATGTATGTGTGTCTTTATTATATTAATGCTATCATTGTTATTCTAAAGGCTCACTTTCTTTAATCTATTTGTCGAAGTGCCTTATATTCATTATAATTATATGTATCACAAAGCTAGAATTTCTTTCTTGCCTCAAAAGTAATATGAATTCTCTCTTATGTTGTTATTCTTGGTGAAGGCATATCTTTAAGTTCATCAAAATGGAAATTGGGTCCATTTCCCAGATGGGACTCCCACACCAAACGATGTTCAGTCTAATAAGGGACTTATACTAAGGAGATTCCCCTTTGTGTTTGTGGATTTATAGCACCGTCAACGCTCTTGGCGCTAGAAGGAGGGAAGCTAGTGTATGGATGATCATTCATCACATTCACATCTTGAGGGAGAATGTGTGTGCGAGGTTACTTATCAACTTCGGCAGTCACATCGTATCACTCAAGACTTTGCAAAGGAACTTGGATTGCTTCATATCACATCATTTCTCTTGCACAAATGGTCAGCTAGATAAACAACCCATTGGGGTATATTGGTTTCAACAGTTCAAAAGTTGGTGACAACTTCTCTAGATGACCTTGTTGATTCAATTGCCAGAGATTTAAATCAAGGAATCATCATACCACCTAACATTGAAAATATGGAGGGATATGGGTGTTGGGTGTGGAGCCTGATTATCTTCTATATTCAAAAGTACCTTCACATTGGACCCCAGTTCAAAATGGGGGCGGCAACGCTGCTCGTAAAATATTCGCTGCAGGGGGGGTCCAGGGGGGGGCAGTTGCGACCTTTGGGAGCCCCCCCTGGTGGGGGGTTTCGGGGGCAGCGCCCCCGAAGCTAAAAACAGCTGTAAAATTGCCTTGTAAAAGTATAGTAATTTCTAGTCAACCTGGGCCGTTCATTAGGCGGATGATCTGACGGTAGAACTTATGTTTAGTTTAGGGATTTTTCCCTAGAAGGCAACCCCTCTCTTTGTATGAGGGCATTGTATTTGAGGCTGTGAGATATATATGTGTATTCAGTGTGAGCGAGAAACAGAGAGGTGAGACTGTGAGAGAAGACAGAGGATATTACAGCGGATTTGTTGTAGGTTGTCTCTTCATTTTGCTGGATAATAGAAAAGGAAGGACTGGCTGTTCGGGGTGGACGTAGCCCAAACTGGGTGAACCACGTATATCTGTGTCTCTCTTGTTTTGTGCGTTTTCTGTGTTTATATTTCAACATTATTTCATGTGTTCCATTGCTCTGTAATATATAATTTTCTAACACTAAGCCAGTCTTAAATGATTGCCACAACAAGGCTTGTGGCGACCACCTCTCAGGGATGACCACCACTTAGAAATTCCTTTGTGTCAGTTATGTCTATCCCACCATGTTCCATGACTATATTCAAGCATTCAAGAGATGTGAGCAGTGCCAAATATACACTCATAATCCATGAGCCCCACCAATTCCCCTACATCCAGTCATTATTGCCAACCCCTTCTACAAATGGGGCATAGACTTCATGAGCTGCAACCCCCATAATTAGGAACCATAAGTGCATTGTGGTTTTCATTGACTACTTCACCAAATGGGCCGAGGCCATGCCCACATGCAATAACACCACATACACCACTCCACAATTTTTCTTTAACAATGTCATAATATGGTTTGGTGTTCCCAAGGAGTTGGTATTTGATCATGGTAAACATTTTTAGAATGAAATATTTCAAGAGTTATCCCAACACCTTGTTTTTTCCCATGAGTCCACTTCCCCATACTACCCTCAGTCCAATGGCCAGGTAGAAGTTGTCAACAAAGTCCTCAAAACAATTTTGTAGTGTATGGTGAACAACCACAAAACTAATTGGCACCATATGGTGTTTTCAACCATGTGGGCATAACAAATTGCAGTCAAAGAATATATAGGTTTCACAAGCTTCTAATTAGTCTATTGGGTCAAAGCTGTCCTCCCCATTGAGTGCAAGATCCCTACCTTGCACTCAGCCATCGAACTTCTCATTGCCACTACACCTTTAGAACAAATGTTGGTCCAACTGGAACACGTCAATGAACGTCAAAGAGAATCTCTCTAGCATAATGAAGCACACAAAAAGTGGATGAAATATACTTTTGACTGCAATGTCATCCCCTAGTCCTTTACTAAGGGGGAGTTAGTCCTTCATTACGATGTTTCCAAAGAAGCGTTAGGACTAGGGAAATTAGAGCCATTTGGAAGGGCCCTTAGATTGTCAAATATTGCCTCCTCAAGGGGGCATAAATCTTAGCAGAGACGGATGGGACTTTCCTCAAAGATACTATCAATTGTATCTATCTTAAAAAAATCTATCCATAACATTGCAAGTATCCCTAGATTGAAAATGTATGCACCATGACTTATTTTTATGATGATAAATTCATCATGGATACACTCTGAAACCTTTCTCTCATCATTTTTCATAGATGGATCATTTGATATATTATCACCATGGATTTTTTATGGTGCTTCTCGATGGTCACGAAACATCTTCGCAGTAGCCTAGGCCATATACTCTCCTGAACACACACCATGTCTCACTAATGGACTATGTATGAGGCTGACTACCAACAATCAAGCTAAGTACAACACCTTCATAGGCCTCTTGGCCTATGCCCCCCATCTAGGTACTAGTCACCTGCATGTATTCCTTGATTTCCAGTGCGTTGTATCACATTTAAATAGAAACTTTGAAGTTCACGATCCATGCCTCTTTCGTAAATATATGCATGCACAAAGGTTAGCCTATGGTTTTGATCATATCACATTTACACATATACCAAGAAATCAAAATCATATAGTTGACTGCATAGCTAATCAAATCCTATACTAGCATGTATCACATATATATCACCATCAAGAAACATGAAGCATCAACGTAATATCCATTTCATAAATTCAAACATACATCACATGTATAAAAGCATGCATATCAAGACACAACATAAGACTGTAAAACATCACATCTCATATATGTATATATCAAAAACATATGTATATGAGTACAAAAAATATATAAATCCGCTAGCTTAAGGCCAAGCAAAATAGGTCATCAAAATAGGGGAGCATCCTCATAATGGGTGCTTTCCATGGCACATGAAAAAACTCTATTTAGGGCTCTTCCCTAACACCCCACACTGAAGGTCCCAATACCACATCTGGTACTAGGAGGGGACGTGTAGTCACTACCACCATTGCGAAGCGACAAAGAGTCAGATGGCATGCTTTGTCATGTGCCAAAACCGTCTCCACAACCTCCTCCCCAGACCATCCCACCCTTGCTCGGGCATCCCACACGCTAAGGTGGCTACTCGACCCCACACATACTCTAAGTCACACAGCTAAGCCTCTTCATCCTCTTCCTGAGCCTTCGCAACTACTGCTTGATTCTCTGCCACCTCCGCACACTCCAGCAACCTGATCATCTCTGCTAAGGTGAAAGATCTACCTCCCTCTCCAGAGGGACCACCAATATCTAGCTAATGACATTGCACTGATCTCTTAGCCTCTTCTTGAGCCTTGACATCTCTCTCTCTCTACGACACAACAATCGCGCCAATAATACCCATGCGACGAGGATCATTTCCTACCAAGTAGGCCGATGGTTGTCCACAAGGTCCCACATCTATATGAAAAGATACATGGTATCAACATCATTCAAAAATACACCATATCTATACATGTAGAGAATAATAAGTGAAAAAATCACAAATCACATACCTGCTAACCCACAAACAACACCAGGAGAAAGTCCCATGGCTATATTGCCCCTGAAGTCTACACTGCAATAGGGGTACTCAAGAATAATTTGAGGGTTGGATATGAGCCAACCCTCCACAATGGATTTCCAATAATTCCCTACCAGACCACCACTAGCCTACGACATCACTGGATCCCACCACCTAATCTGTGGGTCTCTAGTAGATCCTGGCAGCATTGCTAAAAAAGGTCGAAGAATCACTACCCTATCATACAATATGTTGCACATAATGCTCGCATAATAGAAACTGTGTGCCTGACCCTGTTGCACCAGTGTAAGCTAGGACACTATACCCCTATACACAAAATCAACCTAGTCAAAGAAGTGGCTAGCTTGCAATCTCTACAACACTGCAATTTGAGGCCTCGACACCTGGTGAGGGGTTGTCGACCCTGCAAGTCATAAAAGCATCACTAGCACAATTTTTTCGGTGAGATCTGTGATGGAAGCAACATAGATACACCTGTCATATATAAGGTTGGGACTACAGTGGCCCTCCGCCCACACATGAATGCCTACTTTCCCTCTCAGTAGGGGCACATGTAAGGCCTCCCCACAAGGCACCAACCCAGTCACAAACTATACATATAACTTAGAAGAAATAAGTAGATTAGGACATCTGATGATGAATATATGGTATTCCACATCCTAGCATTAGATCATGGACTGAAGGAATGCATCCTGAGTCCTTGGAATAGGGTTCTGAATAAACTTCAGCAACCCCCAAGCTATTTGAGTACTACTAGGAGCAACATCCTCCGTAATCATTGTGCACAGAGGCTCCTAGTCATACTCTCTCCACAGCATGCCCATCTTTCCATCAAGGATGTCAAAAGAAAAAAAGGAAAAAAACAACCTTCTAAGATGCTAAAAATCACTTTCACACATTCAAGCATTTATACTAATAACAGGCACGTGGGTTGTGCATCTATTTCTCTAATAGAAACCTGGACCATGATTTTTTCAAACCATTAACCACAACTATGCCAAATATCGGGCCACATGTCTGTTCATTGAGAAGAGTGTGCATTTGCATGCATGTTCTCACAACAGGCAAGCCCACAATGCAACCTTAGATGGCTTAGTCGCAGGGTCATCCAATAAATGAACTTGCAAATTTTGTACCCTAAGCTACACTATCAACACGACTGACCTTCCTACACCCATAGAGGCTCCGTGGGTATCCCTAATAAACCCGTGGAGAACATGTGATTGAAACTTAGTTGCCGACACAGTCAAAATTTTTTGCCCTAAAACATGTGGTATAGGTCACCCCTATACGACCTACCTAGCCTAGTCAACCAAAAGGAAAAATTTAGGGTTGTGTGTTCTAACCTGTCTCTCCACACATGGTACCTCAGTGCACAGGATCACTATAACAATAGGATACAACTCCTAGAACAACTCTGACCTCCCTCTTTGTCATCTTCGAGAGCCCATTACAGTTGCTCATGACCTTCGTTTTCAAACTTGTGAGATAAATAGGGATCAAGACGACATCATCAACCCCATACTCATTTTTTGGGCCTGCCGCATGCTCAGAATACCACTTCAGGTGTGCCTTCTCCTATTTTTCGATTTATCCCATTTTAGCTTACATATGCTTTTATCAAGCTATTTTCACTCGGGATATTGGTCATAGAGGTTGTAGGTAAATTAGTAACTTCCTACCAGAATCAAGACCCTAGTGGCCATTGACAGGGAAGGTATCATTCCTCACTCAGCATGATAGGCTTCCTACAACTTTGTGCATATTCTTACATCATTTCTTTGAAACTCACCATAGGGTTCATCATCTCGACCACGTTTACCACCACATCCCCTTGCACATGGTAAACATCCACGTTGGTCAATAGAGCCTCCCTACTGAGAGTTTTAATTAGTGATTAAATCTCTTACTATTAATTTTCAACTGGGACTCGTAAGCATGAGTTGTACTACATTTTTGGTTCAATATTAAATCTAGAGTGTGTGATTTTTCTTTGATCGTTAAGTGCATAATTATGGAAAGGAAAGAATACAAACTAAGCACTCATTTCATTCCTAGAAAACATAAGCAAGATGAAATAATTCTACTTAACTCAATCCACTCTGCTTTTATTCTAATTCTCTGAAATCAAAGGATAAACTTAAGGAAATTGAAAGCGAAACGAAATTCATTCTAATTACAAATATTAAATGAGGATTCAAACTTCTAACTATTGAAAGAAATCAAACACCTATTTATTTGTAACAAAACCTGATAAAGAGACTAGTCTATATCTCTAAAATAAAATCATATTATGCTACCTTCAATTCATTCGGATCAAATTGCGCTTATTTGAAAATGAAACACCTCCTAAACTATACTTTAAATGACCATAGAAACTAATGATACATGAGTGGAATCCCAACAAAAGTATCTAAGTCTGGTGTTTATCAAATCCCTAGCTACTGCATTAAAATGAAAACCTAGTCTATGATTGTATTCAATAACTCAAAGCAATGTAAAAGATTGAAACACACTGAAAACATAAGTCACTCAATTCAATTCTTGAAATCAACATATATTCTTCATTAAAGAAAATGTAAATCAATCCTTAATCGATTATACAAGAATGAAACTAAATTATCCTATGATAATTTAACTACTTCAATCAATGCTATGTAAAGAAATGATTTATGATAAATCACACTGTGAAAACTGAATCAAAGTGTCCGAAGGAAATCGAACAACTCAACGATGGAAATAGACAATGAAATTCTTATTGTAACTAATTGAGATTCATTTGCGGACAAAATTCATATGCATACCATCAATCAAACTCCCTGTTCTATGCAGAGCAATCCACATGATTTATCGTTGATCACAAACCTTATTAAAGAAATTAACACATCGATTTAAGCATACAGAGATCAAATATTGATTTCAAAACACATTTGATTAAATTATCACAAGTATTCCGATCACAATATAAATGAATGTGCTTTCACATGACAAAATAGAGCATGGTTTAATACAACTCAACATTTATGAAGAACATAGCATAACTTTGTATCAAGGATCTATGCATAATCTCTATGACGCAGAAGTTTACACACTCAAAATCCCTAATCGATGTGTCTAGAAATGAATGCAAGGTTATCACACTTAAAACCACTCCAAAACTAATGAAATTCCTCACGCATTTGGACAAGAAACTTCAACAAACTCAAACCCAAACTGAATAAGAACAAATGTAATGGATCATCACACAATGGCACTTCTAAAAACTAACAATGAATCCTATTCCTAGATGATGGTGGGCCTTGACACACCTAGGTAATCTTAAACTACTTGTAGGAAAGAGAAGCTTAAGACATTTAAATAAAAAACAAAGTAAACCAATACTTGAAATGATTCAAGCTCAACGCATAGCCATAACAGAGTCTTTGATTATGAATAATAATTTCTTAACAGTACTTGGTAACTCAATAGTTAGCAATAACAACCTTCTCAACAACTAACTCATTACAATACTAGCCTTTATAGGCATCGACTCATGTTCAGAACAATAATAAACCATAAATGGCAAGTTCAACGAATTTACTAAATTAGACTTTAAGATTTGATCGCTGGAACGACCTTGCCCTCCTTGGCACAACATATTCTAACAAATCCCAATATTGGCATGGACCTATTTCGATGAGAATGTAGAATATCTTCATTGTGGAAAACACCAAACTCGGCTCGATCAGATTCTCCAGTAGTGGTGTCCCAAACCTCTAGAGGCACAAAGTCTACTAAACCTCCATGATGTTGAGTAAAGATCTTGGATTGGGCTGTTAAGTACAGAAATAGCAAAACAAGGTTATCGACAAGCACTCCCTCCATCTTGACCTGTCCATACTGTTGCAAATCTTCACACTTACTGCATAGTGATTAGTTAGCTCATTAGGAATATAACTTAAACTAGTTCAAACCTAACCAAAAATATCAAAATGGCACTAATGAAATTCATTTACCTCATGTCAGGGTCTTGGCAGGTTTAGGATAGTGATGGTGATGGAAAGGTAGGTGAAGGAGTAATTTTTTGTCAAAAATGGAAAAAATGGAGGTGGTAAATGGTAAAATTGGGGATAAAACAAGGCACCAACACCCCCCCATGCCGATTTGGATGCATGTCCTCATGCATCTGCTACAGTCCACCAAAAGGAAGAATGTGAAAAATAAGAGGAACCTCAGTCAAAGACTAGCAGTCTTAACCAAAACTTCAATCCCATGTTTAACTGATGTAAAACATTTCTTAAACTGAAGGGCCAATCCTTGTGCACTCAACGTTTTAGTGGCTTAAACCTTGATGCCTTCCAATGCAACAACTGTCTATTCTTCCTTTTAGCTCATCATTATGGGCATACATTCTTAGATTAGAGTCCCTAACCTGGTGATTGACCTCTCTTACATAATGAAACATGACCTTGTATTTATTAGCTTGTTCTCGGAGTTTAACAATCTTCTTTTGCAGCTTGACAAGTTGAATCTTCAGGTTCTCTTCTTCATCAAAAGTTGGAGTCTTGGTAGGTGTTGTCAATTGCTGAGATGTAATGTGCTTCCCTTTGGTGAAGAAACATGTTGTCTTGCCTTAGTAGCACTCCTACTCAATTATGGCCGAACCGAGGATAATGTTTCCAAGTCTTATGCAATATCCACAGGGATATTTGCTTCAGACGTGGGCATAAGTACTTTTTTACAAGACAAATCTAACCTCTTTGTATCAAAATTAGGGGATAAGGAAATATCTGCATGATCAGAGCTTGCAACTTCAGCTATGGATCGTTGGGCCTGAGTCATATTGTGGGTTTTGCAACGGCCCTAAGCAAAGGTCTCCGTTGTAGAAATCAAGGGTTTATGGGCATGGAAAAGAGATCTTCTACATCTTTTATTTGGTTTGGTGCATTCATGGGCTTTGGAAGGCTTCGACTGGGGTTCCACTGCTTTTTCCTCCTCTAAAGGACTCAACTATCATGGCCCTATTTATTTTTCCCTTTTGTTTCGTTCCTACTTGGTTTTTCACAGAGATGACATCTTCTCCAACTTTTGAAGAATGACTTGCTTCCTGCGGGGTTTCATGGGTAGGAAAGGTGGTATTGGTAGGAGAGGTAAGTGTTTCTTGGGAGTTAGGCATAGGAGTTGTATCCTTTTGTCTTAGCAATCTTCCCATCGATCATTGTTCCCCATTTACGTGAGTCTCCTCCACAGGGAAGTTCCCTACTAAGTAATCCTCCCACGATCTCTTTCTCTTTCGAAGGTCAACAACTATCAAAATTTTGATGAGGCTGTGATGATACAACGTTGTTTTAGGCTTCCTACTCTCAGACTATACACCTCTGGCCATCTTATGTAAGCTTAACCTCAAGAAATGCGGGATGTTTATCTGGTAGTCCTCAGTGAAATAAGTGAATAAGCGAATGTGATAAAGAAAAATGACCACATACCTTCCATCACAGGTAAGGAAGTGCTACAACAACATGATTAGCGGGTGCCACTATTCTTCTTTGCAGTTCCGTAATACGCCCTTCGCCCAACTGAGAGATCTGTAAACCGGTTTCAAAAACATAGTACAATTCGAGATATTCAACTTCCCACCATTAAATAATGGTTCACCCTTTATGGGTAGTCCTATGGCTTTGCTCAAAGATTCTTCAGTAATCCTAAAACTGAAATCCCCAGTGTTAATATGCTCCCCATCGAAACTTTGAGCAAACGACAAAGCGACCTTGTCATTATAGCCTTGGAATTTTTGTAGCAATGTCATCCGTCATTTCTACTCCCCAATTCATCTACACTTGTGGTATTCAGGACTGCGCACAAACTGTCCAAACATGGGCTCATGACGATCAACTCCCATATCGATTGGCACCCCAATTCAATTGCAATAGCACCTTCATAGGATTAAGACGAAATATTGCCTCTTTGTTGCTCATTAACTCTGCGGGCTCAGTTTAATTCGTTCCCAATACTTCAAAGCTTGGCCGAATGACAACATAGAATCAATCATTATAGTCAAAGGAAGCATGGGACTTGAGGCACAATGATAAAAATGACCCATATGCAACTGATGTGGAATGATAATGTTAAGGCCAAATGAAAGTTGGCACGAACGATCATGATTACTTAGAGATATCATGAGGTGGCAGTGAGGAGAGGACTAAGAAGTGTAAAGTTATGTAGGGTGGAAGCAATATAAGAAATATAGGATTAGGGGATCGAAGAGTTATAGGAGTATAGGATATGATTATGAGCATAATTTAAAATGAGGGATAGTTAGAGGTGCATTCACATGTAGCATACATTTTAACCATTAATGATCAAATTCAAGCAATTTCAAGTACATACTTGAGCCACTTATAATGATATAGGATAATGATTTTGTGGAGATCACCCAACTTTGAAGTAGTGACAAAGTACTTAATAAATAATGCTGATAGGGGTGGTGTTGAAGTTGCAATTGTGCTCTGCAACCGCTATTCTAGAAATAAATTTTAATAATCGAACCTTTGATTTTTAAAAGGTTAAGTACAGAAGTGGAGTACAAATTCTATAAATCTTCCTTTGCATAGTGCCATATAGATTATTAAGTTGTGGAGATGATCATCCCTGGCTGATGGTAGAAATGAACACTTCTTGTGAAGAAATCCTCATATAAGTGAAATATAATACTTATCATTCTCCCAAAAATGTTGTTGCTAGAATACATCTATAATAGTAGACTTGCAACTTTTACATAGTATAGTACAAAAACTGCTAAATACGGAGTGTAGAATACAAAATTTAGAAATCCCTTTACTCAATTCCATGTAATATGTTGTTATTTCTCTTCAGAAGATAAGTAAAACCTATTTATCATCCCATGGATTTTTAACTAGGCCTAGGATGATGACTGCTTGAGTCATTTCTTATTTAGAGAGCTTGAAATGACCAAAAAGAAAGCTCTAGGGGGGTTTCTTTTCCATAAATATTCTGCTGAGCTCAGAAAATAATAATTCTATGCCCAACAAATCGCTAACTACCACTACTCTATTATTTTAACGAGCCTAAAGTAGCCATTGCTCGAGGTTGTCATATTTAGAGAGTCTGAACCACCCAAAGGAGACTCCAAGGAGTTTCTTTCCCATAAATATTTCCTTAAGGCTGGAAAATAATAAATCTGTACTTAAGGAATCCCTAGGCTACCACTGTCCCATGTCATTTTACGAGCCTCTATTAGTTACTGCTCGAGAGTTTCAATTTTTGAGAGTCTAAAAATGTCCAAAGATGACTCCAAAAGGTTCCTTTCCCATATTAATCTGTCAAGTCTAGTTAAAGGAATAAACCTACCCAATATAGATTTCTCCTTTATTCGACATGGGTTGTGGGGAGAAACACCTAAAGATATATAAAAATGACAACCCACTGAGTATTATATATATATATATATTATATAATATAAAATAAATTAACCAGGTGAACCAGCAAGAGGCTGGTCATTTTCATGAACTAGCTCCATCTCTGGATATCTTCTTACCTCCTACAAAAATTGTTGTTGGGAGAGAGGTTGGTGATAAATCTTGAGACGGTGGCCATTTACTACAAAGGAGGTTTTACGACCATCAATGGTTTTAATATGAATTGAACCGTTGTTGAAAACCTGATCCACCTGATAGGGACCTAACCACTGAGTGGATAATTTATCTTTAAAGTGTTTGAACTTACTGTCATAAATAGAGGCCCAATCTCCCAGATGGAAAATCTTCTTCTTAATAAACTTATCATGCTAACGAGCTCTGTGATCTTGCACCAACATAGTTCAATGAAATGCATCTTGTCTAATTTTTTCCAACTCATTCAACTACATTAACCTTTTTTCTTGGGCTTCATTCAGATTCATCCCAAGTTGAGTGGTTGTTCGAAATGTTTTCACTTGGAACTCAATAGGGAACAACACCTATTTACCGTCAACTAGCTCATACGGGTTGTGTCCTGTCACATTCCTCCAAGTGAGGTGGTAAGCCCATAATGCCTCCCACAACTTGTCAACCCAATCTCTGTGATGCAACTAAATGGTCTTGGTTAAGATGGATTCTAACACTTTGGTTATGGATCCCATTTGCCCATTTGCTTGGGGGTTGTAAGGAGTAGATTTCTAATATTTAATTTGGTATTGTTCAGTGAGAGCCTTAACCAATTTTGATGTGAACTGTGTACCCTGGTCGGTGATAATCTCCCGAGGTACTCCAAATCTAGTGAAGATGTCTCCAAAAATGAATTCCAATGCTGCTTTCTCAATTGCATCATACAAAGCTTTGGCTTCCACCCACTCCGTAACATAGTTGGTGAAAACTAAAATATACTTCTTCTTATTTGACATAGGGGAGATAGGTCCCATGAAATCTAATGCCCATTTCTCAAAAGGCTCGATGAATATTTATATCTGAAGGGGCATCTCATCTGAAGAAATATGCCTCCCCATCCTCTAACAAGCATCACAACTGGATACAAAATTTTTAGCATCTTTGAAAAGTGAGGGCCAATAATACCTAGTATGAAGGACTTTGTATGTGGTCCTTGTTTTTGCAATGTTCCCCCCACAAGGCTCACTGGGGCAGGCCTTCAATGCATCAAATATCTCATTTTCTCATGATCAAGTTAGGCCTAGTTTAGAACAAGTCTTCATCGATCTAAGAGTAGTTGGCACTTCGTTGTATGATGTTATGTTTCTCCTTGGTAGATAGATTTTGAGGCAATTTTCCTGATACTAGGTAGTTGGCAACATCGGCAAACTAGGGAGTATTGGTAGATATAGCAAAAAATTCTTCATCTGAAAAGTCATCTGGTATTGGCTCTGGTACAAATCCCTACATGACATTCATTCGAGACAAGAAGTCAACTGTGAAATTATCTCGCCCAGGCCTATCAATCACAGTTATATTAAATTCTTGTAAAAGCAACAACCATATAGTGATCCTACCATTAGTGATAGGTTTGTTCATCAAGAGTCTAATGGCAGAATGATTAATATGGATGAAAGTTTCGTAACCGATTATGTAATGTCTAAATTTTCTAATGTCATGAGAAACTGCTAACAATTCCTTTTTAGTAATAGTATAATTTAGTTTAGTAGGGTAAATATTTTTGCTAACAAAATAAATAGCATAAGGTGAGTGATCTTCCCTTTGTCCTAAAACTAATCCAAGTGTGGTATCTCAAGCATCGGTGCAGATGTGGAATGGAAAGGACCAATTCGGTCCCCTCAATATTGGAGCAGTGGACAACCTGTCTTTTAATACCTGAAAAGCATGTCGACAATCGTCATTCCAAACAAAGTCATCATCCTTAGTTAATAATTTAAATAAAAGTGTTGCAATTCCTGTAAAATTTTCAATAAATTGACAATAGTAACCAGCATGTCCTAAGAAAATCCTTACCTCTTTTTGTGAACTAGGAATGGAAATATGCAAGATTACCTCAATCTTGGTTGGATCAACTTTAATTCCTTCAAATGAAACATGATGGCCCAAAACTATCCCCTTAGTTTGCATCATTTTTCATTTTCTACTACTAAGGGCTAAGCTGGCTTCTTGACATTCAATCAATACTTTTTCTAGATTTTCCAGAGCTTGAGAAAAATCATCTCCATATACTGTAAAGTTGTCCATATAGACTTCTACACAGTGATGGATCAAGTCAGGAAAGATGGCTAGGACAGCCTTCTGAAGGGTAGTTGGGGCATTTCAAAGGCCAAAAGGGAGGACTCAATAGGCATAAGTACCCCAAGGGCAAGTAAAAGTGGTCTTCTCTTGGTCTTCCTCAGCTATTTGAATTTGATTATACCTATTGCACCTGTCTAGAAAAGAAAAATACTTCTTACCAGAGAGTGTGTGATCCAAGTGGATATTGGTGGCCACCTACCAAATCCACTTGGACCCCCAACATTGTTTCTTTCAGCTTTTCAATTTCCTAAAGTGTAGCACAGTTTACTATTTTTAGCAGTTTTTCGGGTCCTGAACTTCCGAAGTCATTTTGAGGCCCTAAACGACATTTTTTGGGAAATTTGGGGGCAACATGGGTCCATGGACCCATGTTGTGTTAAGAAATTTACCCAAGAACATAAATTAATTACCGAGAGGAATAAATATAAAATTAACCAGCAATAACCATAAACACATAAATACACATGTTTATCCGGGAAAACCCCAAATCCGGGGAAAAACCCAATCATAATGAAATTTCATTATCCTTGGCCAAAACTCTGGCCAATCCGGCCAAGTGAGCCTTCACCGCTCACCTCCAGGCCATGCTTTACAATGAAGTCCTTCCAGCCTTTTATAGGCTCCATTACATATAGTACCACGGGCAGAATACCATGGGTGTACAATACCATGTGCCCCAAAACCATCACTATTTAACCTCGTCAACTT
>APFE030820814.1:35543-73539 GCA_000404065.3 Pinus taeda | reverse complement strand
ACGAGGCCCACAGTTTGGCATTTCATCTTCTAGGGTTAGGTTTTGGAATGTTAAGGGTTTTCCATTGTTTCTCAACGGTAAATAGGCCTTCGAGCCTCATTGTAACACAGTTCAGAGGCATGTAGCCGCCACATCTCTTCTCCGAGATAAGCTACCATTGCCCTAGCTGGTTTATTTCCAACTCTGTTTGTAAGCATATTTTAGTATTTTACATTAATAAAATGAAGTATTATTTCCACTGCATCTCTGTGTTTATGGTTATCTCTGTAATTTTTTGCGTTCATGTTTAAATCCGGATCAGTGGTATCAGAGTGGTATGCTTTTTCTTTGTTTTTCTTTGCATGTCCCCAAAGAGGTTGGGATATAAGGAGTTCGAGCTTGAACTGGTCAAACCTTTGCAAGACCAACCTCGCAAATCCCAACGGCCTTCCATGGTGGATGAAAAGAAAGACGAGGGGGCAGGAGATCCTATCAAAATCTTGCTCGAAGAAGCCCTCGAGTGACAAAGGAACATGATGATGGAC
This sequence comes from Pinus taeda, assembly GCA_000404065.3. NCBI lineage: Eukaryota > Viridiplantae > Streptophyta > Pinopsida > Pinales > Pinaceae > Pinus > Pinus taeda. The sequence continues at coordinate 73,015 of APFE030820814.1, read as the reverse complement.
AACTTTTCCCAGATCCTTCTGCGACTACCCAGGGGTGACACATTGGCTTCCAACAACTACTCTGGAAATGTCACACCATTTAAGGTACAATTTAATTTTGAAATCCCCATATTCAAGAGTCAGATAGACACAAATGTTGTCGATAAATGGTTAAATCTGCTAGAGGGTTATTTTTCTGTTCATGATTTTTCCAATCGAGAAAAGATTATTTTCACTCTTCTCAAAGCAGACCCCCACGTCAAGGACTAGTGGGAAACCTACTGCGAGCAGAAGGATAAAAGTACAGGCTCATTGTTTTCACCTGCACCCACTTGGGATTTCCTTTCGAGAGGCCATCAAGGGGCAATACTACCATGTTAGAAGCTATGAGGATCAATACATAAAGTGGACCACGCTGCGGCAGGGAAGGGACCAAGACGTGCCATAGTTTACCAATATTTTCCATACCCTTCACACAAAGTTGGGTATCAAGGTTTTGGAGCAGCATTTGATACTCAAATACAGTGGCTGCCTGCACAAGTACATCCAGGAAGAAATAGAATTCTTGAACATCCCCTCACTTGACACGGCATACCAATATGCCGTCAAGGTCGAACAAAAGTTTAAAAAGAAGAAGCGAGACTTTGGATCTGCGAATCTGAAGCAAGGGAAAGGTGCCCCCAAACCGCAGAACAAAGGACAAAGCCAAGGTGGGGCGGCCCAAGAAAACCAACCAAAGCTGTAAACAAAGAACAGCACTGTGAAGCCGAAAAAGGACACAGGAAAGTGGTGCGAGTTCCATAAGAGCTCCACTCACAACACAAGTGAGTGTCTGGCCAAATAGTCACTGGTGGCCGACCTAAAGGTTTCAGAATCGGATGCATGTTCCAACTCTGAGTCAGAACTTGACAAGGGGAATGAGAACGGGAAGCTGATTATTGATGCGGAGCCCAATGCCACCATTGCCACCACGAAGATCTAGAAGGAGGAACCCTAAGATCCAGAGGAGGAGGAACGTCTCTTCCACTCCCAGATGTGGGTAAAGGGCTCCCCACTACAATTCATTGTCAACAGTGGGAGCCAAAAGAACCTCAATTTAGCAGAGGTTGTGAAGCGGCTCAACTTACCAACCACAAGACATCCACAACTGTACACCATCGGGTGGCTTTACCAAGGACAAGATCTTCACGTGAGCCGGCAGTGTCACCTTCCATACAACATCAAGCCCTTCACGGATGAGGTATTGTGTCACATTACTCCCCTTGAAGTTTGTGATGTATTATTAGGACAACCTTACTTGTGGAAGTGACATGTTGTGTATGAATCAAGGCCTCGTGCTATTATTGTTACTTTGGGAAATAAGATGTACAGGATACCAGAGGTAGCACCACCTACTGCCATCTCTTTGATTACTGCAAAACAATGCAGTAAGCTCATTTCCAAAACTAGGAAATTTGTTTTCCTGATGACATGCCCTCAAGGAACAAAGAATATGGTGGCCACAACCTCCAGACAAGGCCCCTCTTCACGACAACTACAGATGGACACGGTCGTGGAGGAGTACAAGGATATCTTCACCTCCCCCACAGGGGTTCCTCTACACTGCCAAATCAAGCACTCCATCAATCTGACCCCAGGTGCACCACTGCCCAATGGACCAATCTATCGGTGCTCTATTCTAGAGAATGATGAAATAAAGAGGTAGATTTAGGAGCTGCTACAGAAAGGTCACATCTGTCCAAGTTCATCACCCTGTGGGAGCCCGATCGTGTTGGTACAGAAGAAGGATGGGACTTGGAGACTCTGTATTGACTATCGGGCGTTGAACAAGATCACTGTCCATAATAGGTACCTAATCCCATGGATTGATGACCTCTTGGACCAACTGAATGGGGAAAAATACTTTAGCAAGATCGATTTGAAGTTAGGATATCACCAAGTACTAATCGAACCCTCCAATGTGTGAAAGACTGCCTTCAAAGCCAAGGAGGGCCTTTTCGAATGGTAAGTTATGCCTTTCGGATTGACGAATGCTCCTGCAACCTTAATGAGCCTAATGGATGACATCTTGCAGCCATTTGCCAACTCATTTGTAGTGGTATACATGGATGACATCTTGATCTTCAGCCATAGTTGGGAAGAACACCTCCACCACATCCGACAGGTTCTCCAAACATTGCGGCAACACAAGTTATGTGCAAATTTGGAGAAATTCACTTTTGGCATGACCTAGGTTCAGTATCTGGGATACATTATTGATGAACAGAGGGTACATGTGGATCCATCCAAGATCCAAGTCATTCGAGATTGGCCATCTCCAACCACTCTGACAGAGCTTCACAACTTTCTAGGTCTTGCCAACTTCTACCGCAGGTTCGTGTTGGGATTTTCTCATATCACTTGGCCCTTGAGTCAAGTCACCAAGGGAGGAGCAAAAGAAAAATTCTTTCGGTTTAAATCTCAATAGAAGGCATTCACAGAGTTGAAATATCGCCTCTTCACGGCACCAGTGCTCGCATTACCAGACTTGCAACAACCATTTGAGATCGAGACAGATGCCTCTGACTATGTTATTGGGGCAGTCCTCACTCAACACAGGCATCCAGTGGCATATCACAGTGAGACACTTTCAGACACAGTCCGGAAGTATCCCACTTATGACAAAGAGATGTATGCATTGTGCAGGCCTACCGACAATGGAAGCATTACATTTTGGGGAAGCAAACACTCATCCACATAGACCACCGACCCCTGTAGTTCATACAGACCCAAGGGAAATTGCAAAATGATCGGCATCAGAAGTGGTCCACATACCTACAACAGTTCCATTTGAGTATCAAGTGTAAGAACGGTAGCACTAATATTGTTGTAGATTGCCTCAGTCGACCACCGATCATGGCATTAACCACTGTGCTCAACTCTTGTGGGCACGAGACTTCTGATTGGCCACGTCTCTACAAAAGCAACCCAGAATTTGGCCACACATACCAGACATTCTTGGAGGGTCATCATGTTCCATATTTTCACCTCCAGGATGCCCTGCTATGCCACTTGGGTTACCTTTGTGTTCCTTCGAGCGAGCGTGCCAAGATGATTTGGGTAGCACACTATAGTTGGGCTGCTGGACATTTCGAGGTCGAGAAAATAGTGGCAATACTACAGAAATATTTCTATTGGCCGAATCTTCGATAGGATGTCGAGAAGTACATCAGATCATGCACTTCCTGCACAATTACGAAATCAACCATCAAGAAGCAAGGCCTCTATACCCCGCTGCCTACCCCTAGTCAACCTTTGGAATCCATCTCCATGGATTACATGTTAGGCCTTCCTTCCACTAAGCATGGAAACGGCTGTGTTTTTGTGCTCGTCGACAGGTTCTCAAAAATGGCCATCATGGCTACCTGCAAGAAGAATATCACAGCAGAAGCCACCGCTAAACTCTCCTTTGAACGAGTGTGGGTACACTTTAGGATCCCATAGTTTATCATCTCAGATCAGGACAACAGGTTTCTCAATACATTTTGGTCCAGTCTCTAGTCAATGCTTGACACCAAACTCACTAAGTCCATAGCCTTCCATCCTCAAACTGATGGCCAGACAGAGGTTGTCAACAGGATGATCGTACACATTCTATGCATGTACAACCCAAAGAATCCATGCACATGGGACGAGAGCCTCCCCTATGTTTAGAACAGCTGTAACCGGGCTCTCCACAGCTCGACTGGCCATAGCCCTTTTCAAGTGGGCTTGGGATTCCAGCCACTATGTCCCATTGATGTGGCCATGCCATTTATAGCTACTCATGCAGATTCGGCTCATGTCCAGTCTGAAACAGATAAGGAAAACAACTTCATTGAGCACATCCAACATATTCACCAACAGGTCCATGACATTTTGGAGAAATCAAATGCCAAGTATAAGCAGCGACATGATCAACATCAGGTGCCACACAAGTTTCAGGTGGGTGACAAAGTCTGGTTGCATTTGCAAAAGGAACGCCTTACCGGAGCCTATCAGGAACTCAGACCACTCCAATATGGTCCTTACACCATTACCAAGGCTATGGGAGACAATGCATTTGAGCTTAACATTCCCCCATTCCTTGGCCTGCACCCAGTGTTCAATGTGGAATGCCTTCGGCCATACTTTCCACCATTACTAGACACATCTGACATTATAGAACAACTCACACCCAGAGAGTTAAATCCAGATTGCATGGAACAAGCTGCAGCTGATCGGATCATGGACACACAGATCAAGCACACTCGCCAGCAGAATATCCAATTGTTTTGAGTTGTCAAAGCAAGCCAACTCCTTCACCAGGGCAAGTGGTTCACTAGGGACCAAGTTCAATAGAAGTTTCCTCATCTCATGGAGGAACTCAATGCAATGGGGACCATTGCTTCCTAAGGGGGGAAGGAATGATCTAGGTGGATATTGGTGGCCACCTATCAAATCCACTTGGACCCCAACATTGTTTCTTTCAGATTTTCAGTTTCCTAAAGTGTAGCACAGTTTACTATTTTTAGCAGTTTTTCGAGTCCTAAACTTCCAAAGCCGTTTTGAGGCCCTAAACGATGTTTTTTAGGAAATCTGGGGGCAACTTGGGTCCATGGACTAATGTTTCTCTTCCCAAAGTGGTGGTGGTCGGATAGATCTTTGTAACGAACTATTATACGCGTCAAACGGAGATCGTATGCCAAAGTTACGACCCCGGGAAGTTGATGTACCAATTTACCCAAACAGGGTCCACAGTTTGGCGTTTCATCTTCTAGGGTTAGGTTTTGGAATGTTAAGGGTTTTCCATAGTTTCTCAACAATAAATAGGCCTTCGAGCCTCATTGTAACACAGTTTGGAGGCATGTAGCCACCACATCTCTTCTCAGAGATAAGCTACCATCACCCTAGCTGGTTTATTTCCAACTCTGTTTGTAAGCATATTTTAGTATTTTACATTAATGAAATGAAGTATTATTTCCGCTGCATCTCTGTGTTTATGGTTATCTCTGTAATTTGTTGTGTTCCTATTTAAATCCAGATCAGTGTGTCGAGTACCTAATTGATAAATGGTAGCGGAAAGTAATCTCGTAAAGTAGCTTCGTTTAGCTCCCTGTAATCAACGCATATGCACCACTTACCATTCTTCTTTGGAACCACCACCAAAGGTGACACCCATCTACTATCTAAAATAGGATAGATAAAATTTGTAGCCAATAACTTTTGCAATTCCTCTTTTACAATTTATTTCAAGTTTGGGTTCATGTGTCTCTGTGGTTGTCGGATTTGTCTTATTTCCTCATTGGTGTAAATGTGGTGGATGCACGTATCTGGGTGTATTCCCTTCATGTCCAAATAGTCCCAGGCAAAAGCTCTAGATTTCTCTTGAACCATGCTCAACAATTGTTGCCTCTGGTCTTCATTTAGTTCATTACCAATGTACAAAATTTCCCTTCGCTGATTTCAACTCGTTCAGTAGTGAGCTCATTATTGTCCTCTATTGATGTGAATGAGGAAAATATAGCTAGATGACAAGCTTCCTGAAACTCATTACTGAAAACATGTTGATAACCAGTAAAAGAAATAGGATAATCAATATAAGAACGATAAGGTAAAAATTGCTGCAAAATATGATCTTCTGGTTGTTCCCGGAGTCCTCTAGATTGTTATAATGATAATAAAGGAAACATACAATCCTCATCTTCATAAGGACTCTCTAGCCATAATGATACTTCAGAAGGAGTTTGAGCAGGGGGGAAATTGACAATGTTTGATTATATAATCCATAGGAAATGACCATTTCTCCACTTTAGCACCCTATCACACCATCTGTAGTGGCTAACCAAGGGCATCCTAGTACTACAGGGTGTCTTGGTTTTTTAGGAGAAATGACAATGAAATCGATGGGATATTTCTAGGAAGAAATGGTGACTACTATATCTTCTAGGGTTCCCATGGGTTTGATAATGGATTTATTTGCCAATTCTAAAATAATTGGGGTAGGTTTGATCCCTTGCAATTGTAAATATGTCACGGTTTCGAAAGTCATGGCATCAATTGTTGCTCCTAAATATACAAGGGCATTTGGTAGAAGTACTCCATTGATTTCAATAGTCACCATGGGATTTCCTGGGTTGCTATATTTTAACGGTAAATTTGAGATCATCCTAGACATTTCGCTCACGACTTTCCCATTTTCATTCTTGTGTCCTTTCCTTCCCAGTTTCTTAATAGAGTGGTCTTTAATGATTTTAATGTAGATAGGAATTTCTCTAATGACTTGTAGTAGTGGAATTTTAATTCAAACATTCCTTAATTTTGATTCTAAATCATATTCAATTCGAATTTCCTCTTTCTTAATTATTGAGGTTAATTTGGTTCTTCCTTTTGTTTTTGTTTTTCTTGTTGGATGTGATTTTTAGTTTGTTCTTAAGGGACCTCTTTCTCAATAATGACAACTGATTTTCCTTTATTGACTATTTTCCCATATCGTAGTTGAATCTCATTTATTGGGACAACAGTGATAATATAGGTAGGAAAAGGTTGTGCTTCTATGTTTTGTACAAGTCAAGGTTGTTTATTATGGCTGGGGTTAGCTATGGGTTGTGTAGGCAACAAAGTAGGACAAGGCAAGTTCAATGATGGTGGTGCCTGCGAAGGTGACGGATTACATGGTGTAGGTAAAAACTCGTGGAAAGGAGGAAGAGGCAGCGAGGGTTGTTGATAATGATTTGGGTTGTACCCCTACTGATAAGGTTGAATGCTCGGATTGTAGGACATACTAGGCATGCTTGAGTATAAAAGATAGGATTGGTTTTGGGGTTGGAAGTGCTTCCATAAGGATTTCCCCTCCAATACTGATTCCAAGGAGTGTTTTGAGATTGAGGATTAAACCAAGGAGGATAAGATGGCTGGAAATTCCAAGGTTGGTTCTGACCATAGGCTTGAGAGCTAGTATCTTGAAACATATTTTGATTTGAGCTTCTCCAAGAGGGTTTCTTTCTTTTTTGTGAGGAACCATTTGTTTTGGCATTACCCTTGTAGATAGCCTTCAAACAGGGAAGAGATGGACACTTCTCAATTGTGTGTTCTAAACAAAAAATCCCCACAAACCTCAAGAACATTAATGGGACACTCTTTCTCAACATGTTTGTTTATGCATTTAGGACAAAAGATTACCATGACATCCCTCCCATCTTATTGTTTCTTTCTAAATTTTATTATGTCAATTTGGTTCCCAATAGTGTTTAGGATATCCATTTTGAAGTTTTCCAATAGATTTCCTAATTCCACCCCAGTGAAAACATTAGGTATAGATTTCTGATTTCTTGACACATAATCTCAAGAGTTGTCATGGAGCTTTTTTCCTACTTTAGCTTGACTTCATGAATAAGTGTGACATAGTTTAGCCACATCAGCAAAAGGCTTTTTATAAATATCCCCACCACTTACAAGATTTAAGGTTTCGATACATTGATCTCTTAGCCCCTTTAAAATGATAGCCCTAACAGTCTTCTCATCTAGATGTGCCCCTTGGGATTTATAGAAATTATAAAAGAAACATTCAAGATATTCTTATAGGGTCTCATCTTCTAATTGTTGCATCCTAAGAATATTGTTCACATCCCTACTTTTGTAGAAGTCTTGGTATTTCTTGAGAAAGATGGAATTCATATTATCCTAGGAGTAGATGGTGTGTTCACCTAGGCTCATAAACCATCTAAGGGCTACATCTTTCAAGGTGGTTGGGAATAGCTTGAGCTTATGAGCATCCCCATAATAATATTAACTCCTACATAGATGTAAAATTAAAATAAGAAGGCATCTATATCTTCTGAAGACTTATCGTAGAAGAGCAAAAGAGATGCCATTGGTATGTTTTTCACTATGATATTCTTGGTTACATCTAGCATAGGAAACCCGAAAGCGGTTTCTTCTTCTTCTTCTTCTTCTAGTCCTCCCCTTGGCCCTTCATGTTTTCCTTCAAATATGTTGTGATGTGGGACTTCTCCTTCCCCCTAACATTCCTCATTGTTTCGTCCTAATATGTTAGGATGATTACCTTCTCCTTCTCTCAGACGTTCTCCATTGTTTTTGTTCTCGCTTTCCTGGTTGGCCATGTCTGCTATAGGTTATTCAAGAGGCCTGTTGTGAAGTAGGAAATGTTCCCTCTGCAAACAAAGAAAACCACTCTACCCCTAGAGTGGGTCTAGTCACAACAAAACAAAACAACAATAAATTTCCTTAAACAGTCATCGTTGAAAGCCTACCTCAACCAGTGTTCGATGAAGCTTTCATTGCACCTCTCTAGCTATTGTTTCCTTTTCCTCAATGAGCAATAAACCTGAAGCAACACAAGCGCACAATAGAACACGTAATTGAGAACAACAATGATCTATTTACTTATAGAGTCAAGGAACCATAAGCTATCAAGTATATTTTACACAAGACATAGGAAATCATCATTGATTGTATTAAAATAAATCAAAAGAAAAGATTGCAACCAAGCCTTGATGTCGCAAGCTTTCTTGGAGGGTCTAGCCAATATGTTTCTTCAAGCATTCACTCTCAAGAATGGATCTCCCAAATGGATGATGACTCTCTCTCTCACTCACAAGCTCTAATACAAGGCTAAGGTAATCCACAGCCAAATTGCTAAACTATCAGTAATTCACACTGTAAACTTATCAAACTCACACCAAAGCTAGCTAATTTGCTTCAATCCAAAAATTAAGAACTAGCTGATCATATCAATGGGGAGTGCTTTTATAGGAGGAGGAGTCTCCATGAAATGAGGGAGAGGGAGCTTATCTTCAAGGGAGGTTTCCGAAAAGGTGGAACCACCATCCCAGAGAAGGAAAGGCGAGCCAATTAGACCCAACAAGCAGTTCTAGAATCACCCAGAAGGCCAACTATTTGAACTAATTCACCATACCTGGATCGTCGCAAATCATACACTAGGGCTTAGTGACGACGTCACAAGGAAGCAGTGCATTTAGACCAATCGTCATAAGAAATATCTTGAGGACTTGCGCTGAGCCCTAAAATTCGACAGTCGCAGGAAACACATCTACACCTGTGACAATGTCGCAAGGATATAGTTCATAACAGAGAATCGTCACAGACATAAAGGGGTTTACTTGCGATGATGCAGAAACATAGGAAAAAAGGGTCAATCTTTAGTATTAGAGAGAACCTATTTAATCTTCTTGAATGAGTGGGAAGATATGGACATGTTTATTTGATGTATGACATAGCGGAGATGTCACTTGGGGACTGAGATGAGGTCAGTGAAAAATTATTGTGCAACAAATTCCCCCTAAAGCATGAAGGCCGAGAGAGTGGGAGGGGTGAAATTATTTACGAAATCATAACCGAACTGGAACACCATTGCGAAAAACCTGCAGGCACAAGTACAACTGATATCTTTGATAGTAAAATACATGAAGTCTAGGCATGGGTGCATCCATCCAAAAGACATATGAAACTTGGTTTATGGTATGGACACAGCCACCGAGTTGATAAGACCATATATAAAGATAGAGATATGGTCACATCCATCCAATCAAAGGGTCATGTATACAATCACGAACCAATCCATGCAACCCATCTTAGTCTGGGATCTTGAAACCCGACCAATCATAGTACAATTCCTAACATGCGAATAGATGTGTTGGAGTCGAGCATGGTAGAAAATTGCTTGATTACCGGCCAATGATGTAAACCGTTAACAAGCATGAGAGAGACCACCGGTGACGTCAATGGTTCTCAAGGTAATACCAGTACAATCCACCAAGTGTGAAGAATGATATGGATTCGAACACTCGTGGAATCACCCGATCGAAAACCAATGATGTAATTCTATCGTTGGTTGCGAAGAACTTGCCATTAAGGCATGAAAGCTCCAAGGCACTGAAAGGGATCTCTAGATCAACTTCCTGGATAATGATCTGGTGTCAACAGGAAGTAACCCATCGTGGGAGGGCCATAATGTTTCCCCCATCAATGACATGAGACAAGGGACAAGAGGAATATGGTGAAATAGAGCATCAGAGGAGGAGGTAAGGGCATTAGCTGCAGAAGGATTATACTCTTGAACATATCAGTGACATGACTCTGGAATGCGGCAGCATTTTGGTACTAAGGGATCGAAGGCCTAACAGAGACAACAAGGATCAAATGGAATGAGGCAAAATGACAACCTAAACCCCAGAAGGCAAATGACGAAGTGAGGATATCCCAAACCTGGTGAGAAGCAAAAGTGTCGATGTTAAGAGTGACTAGTTGCCGTAGGTAACCAATAAATATTTCCAAATTTTTTCCCCTCACCATTGCTGGCGAGTACCCCAATTATTTTTGAAAAACAAGCTTGAAGGGGATAGCATATGCTTGCGGTATAAGTTCTTCCTTTGGACAAATCCAACCTAGTGAAATTTTAACGAGCCCTAGGGATGAGAAGCTTGGGTCTCGTCATGGTGACGAGTCCAACATTGTCAGGGTTTAATGAGTTCGACATAGGTAAAACTTGGAGTCTTTTTCATGTTTATAGAGTTTGAAAAAGACACGGAAAAGAAAACTCCAGGGGGGCCTTTTCATAAGTTCGTGTCCCTCAAGCCTGAAAAGGTAGAAAATAATACTCTAGAGAACCGCTTGACCATTTCAATCAAGGGGTACTTTTCATAATTAGTGTTTTCGATCCGAAAAAGTAAAAAAATGATCAGAGACACGACATTTCATAACCAAAATTGAGCTTGAAACAACAAAAGCCTAGCCATCTTTTCGTGTTTAAACGGACAGAAAAGAGCTGAAAGTGGACTGCCTTCCTATTCACTTTTAACAAGTTAAAAAGGGAAAAACTCGACAATCTTTTCATATTTTATGAGTCAAAAAAGAGCTTAAAGAATACTCTTGGAAAATTTCATGGTATGAACCAAGCACGTATCGACTAGAAAACGTATTTGTCGCCCCTGTTCTTGCACCAAAAACCAAAAATAAGATCCATTCGACAAAAATATACATTGTAATGTTGAAAAAATAGGTCAAAACCCTAAAACCATAAGGAGAAATAAAAAAATATTGTAAAAGCCCAAGTCCTATAGTTTAAAAAAACCCTAAAGTTGCAAAAAATATCTATATAAGACCCATGGTAAATCATTTTTTACATTGTGTTTTGATTTTTAACCTTTGGTGACTTTTCAACTATGTACCTGTGCGAACTTTGGAGCTCAATTTTGTCACCTGTGATCAAACATTTCGCGCGAGACTTTCACCAAGTAAGTACATCCATCTTACCCCTGCATTTTGATTGTTTTTAGGTCTATTTTCATGGATTTTGGGCAACTTTGGGAGGATTTTTAGTTTCAATCCATGCCCCAGTCATCACAGAAATCCCCCACAGGTTTGCAATGATCGGGGATTTTACACACACTAGAAATGGCATCGTCGCAGGATACACGTGTACTCCTGCGACGATCCGGAAAATGTACCGTGAAATTGAGCTGTTGTAGCTGTTTTAAAAATAGCTGCGATGACACAACAAACATAAAAATTCAAATTTTTACTGTATTTTAAATCGTAAAAATGGCCCAAATCAATTCTAATCAAATGTTATTTGCTTATGCAGGGTGCAAAAATGGTGTTTGCATGGCAGGAGTGAATGCATGATGTCAATGATGAAAGAGGATTCAATGCCTCACAATGTAGATGAGCCCTTCGAAACTACAGGTTGCTAAAATTATTCTGTACACGTCTTCTATAGGCCCAGTTAGACTTGCTCGAGTTCTTGATTCGCTCGTGGAACCCGACGGAGGGCAAGTTTATCATTCAGGGTTAGGAGGTTGGGTTCGATGCGACTGACATATATTTCCTTATAGGCTTATCTCGTTGAGGTGAGAGACCCCACATGGAGGGCACGCAGGTTACTGGAGATACTCTTGACATGTTGATCACATGAGCGTGCCCGGGGGCATGCAAATCACCCACCAATGGAAAACTTCAGATCCCAACAATGGAAGACTTGACATTACGTGTCTTAGTGTTTATGATCATGAGAGCAGCAGGTGACTAAGACTCAACTACGGTTAGCTCTAGATTGCCTTAACCCGACCATGTATGACTAGGGCGAGGTAGTGTCTCTGAAAATGAAGAGACAACTGACTAAATGCCAGTAAGGAGAGACCAAATAGTTTGGATATGGGTCCATCGTGGTACCGCTCATGATGGAGCAGGTACCACTGCTTCAGCTGCAGGACATGGATGTCTCATTGCCAGGACCATGAGAGACTCGGATCACCAGGTGGGCACATGTGATGCCACGAGGAGGTGGTGGCCGACCGATCTCATGGGGACCATTCTTCATGGAGTGTCTAGATCGAAAATAGGTTTTTGTTGAGGATTGTACTTATGCGAGCATTGACTTCAGAGGATATCCTGATATGCTACTCCCACCCGAAGAGCAGTGGGACGAAAGAGGTAACACACTTGGTTAACGCCACACTTTTTATGTATTTTTGTTTTATAATGTTTTTGGATTTTTAAATGTATATGTCTAAATCATTATGTTCATTTTTGCAGATGTGGGACCTAAGAGACCTGTGGGTCTCGCTCCTACAGCACGGAGGGAGGAGAATAGAGAGCTGGCCCTGGCACCCCCGGGCGGTGATGTAGACGAGGAGATAGCCTAGAACCTCGAGGGCTTGACCGAGGGGATCCCGGACTATAGAGGGTTCGAGGAGCTCCCATGACAGCACCAGAGACATATTGCGGGTGTATCTCCCAGGGTCCATAGACTACTAAGACAAGTAGTGTGGGAAGTGGTTTGCTACAGAGAGCATAACCCACCACAGTAGACACCTAGGTTTCTTTTTCTGTTATTTTGAGAGACATGTGTCTCAGATGTATCACAAACATATACCCTATTTTTTGACATACACATTATTTTTTGAGCGCCTTGGTGCACCACACGATATATATATAGTATCTATGTTTTATTACTATGTCTGAAAACTTGCATACAATGTTTGTTTAATTATAAATTGCGTAGATGTCTGTCTAATAGATGATTTCCAAATGCATCAGTTAACATGTTTAATCGTTTAGGAATGTGTTGATATGTGATAAAATCAAAATTTCTTTCGAATAAGCAAACACGCAAATACAACCTTAAAATATGAGGGTTTCTGATAGAATAATGCCCATTAAGTTTGAGAACAACAAGTTGAGAGTCCAGATTCACAATCAATGTATGAATATTGAGGTTAACAACCTCAGTCAATAGTTCAATGACAAAGCTATATTCAGCGACATTGTTTGTGGTACACCCTCGACAAACACCTTGAAGGTCTACTAACTCACTGTAAGGATTGTAGATCACCAACGCTGCGGAGGAAAGATTCTGGGTACTGCGACAGGCACCATCAGCAGAACTAATATAAGGTGCACAAGACATTTGCATAGGAAATAAAAAGACACAATAAGAAGAAATAATGCCTACACAACAAGCCACACACTCACACACACTAAAAACGCACGTATGTACACAACAGATGCACGCAACTCATGCATAGTTTTTTTTAAGATAAAGCCCATTCCGGGGCTTATCTAGAGGGTTACCTTCATAGTCAATTAGCTCATAGGCCCATTTCTGCAAAACATGTTTCACAATATAAGGCCCATGCCACATAGGTTCGAATTTTCCTGCCCCCAAAATATCATTTTCTTGATCGTACAGCAGGACCAAATCTCCCTCAATGAAAGAATGAGGAGTAACAGTTTGATCAAAGTGAGTTTTCACTCTTATTTTGTGCTTCGATGACTAAAGAGGCAAGTCGATGGGTCTTGTCTAGTTGCTCTAGGTAAAGAAGATGTTCTTCTTCTGGAGTAATATTCAGGAGCAATTCGACAACTAACTTGAGAGAAGGTATCTTGCATTCAATCAGAAGGGTAGCCTCTAGACCGTCAACGAGTTGAAAAGGGGTGAATCCAGTGACATCCTTCATTGAGGTACGGTAGGCCCATAAGGTAGAAAACAACATCAAATTCCAATTAGACTTGTGCATTCCAATGGTACGTTGAAGCATTGTGACAAACACCTTGTTAGCAGCTTCGACTTGGCCATTGGCCTGAGGATAATACGGTGTCAAACTATCATGATGCAAGCCTAGCTGGGTTGTTAACTCAGTCATCATATGACCACGGAAATGAGAACCATGATCCATGAAAATAGCCTGAGGGACTCAGAATCCAATAATTACATGATTGAACAAGAACTAAGCCGCTATCTTACCGTCATTAGATAATGTAGGAATCGCCTTGACCTAATTTGTAAAGTAATCGACGAAAACGATAATATACCCATGCCCCCCGGTCGAGCAAGGGTTACAGGTCATAAAATCTATGCCCCATTTAGTGAAAGGGCCTACAGTAATGACAGGGTGTAAAGGAGATAGGGGCACACACATCTTCTGTTGGTAAATTTGACACGCGTGACAGGAACGAGCAACAAGAATGCAATCCTTAAAAATAGAGGGCCAAAAATAACCAGCGTGAAGGATCTTTTGGGTAGTAGCATAATCGGACATATGACCACCACAGGCTCCAAAGTGGTAGTTATTCAAGACTCGTTCAGCCTCCTCGAATGTCAAACAACAGTGGAGAACTAAATCAATGCCGAGATAGTGTAAAGTGTCCCCAATAATTCGATAAGGCTAAGAAAGATGGCGAATACGTCGTCAAGCATCCTTGGACAAATCAGGACGGAAGGAGGACGTCTGGAGGTACACAATAATGTCTTCGTACTAGGAATTGAGGGTACTGATCAAGAAAAGAGTATCATCTGGAATGCAATCCTCCAACCGAGAGGGAGCAGTAGTGGAGGGTAACGAGCAAATCAGCTCAGTGAAGACAAGGGATTTCTTGGATTTGGCCGTAGTAGACTCCAAATTGAACTCTTGAAGGATAACAATCCATTTTGAGTATTTCCCCCCAAAAACTAACGTGACAATATGTACATCATCGGGTTGCAATCAGAAATCACTGTCATCGTACACAGCAGAATATAGTGATAGAAACGTTGGACTGAACAGTAGGTTGGCCTTGCTGAATCTGAGGCTGGCCTACCTATCCATAGGGTTGACTAGGCTAGATAGTAGGCGACCCTTGCTAGATTTGAGACTGGACTACTTGTCCAAAGGGTTGACCTTGCTGAGCAACAAGTTGGCCTGGTTAGATTTGAGGCTGATCGGGTTGACTAGAAGGTTGCTCGAAGTAAGCAAAAGAGGAACTTGTAAAGGCCGAAGGTTGTCCCTGTAAGGGTTGTCCTTATGGTCAACAGGTTGTCCTGGATAAGGCTGCCCTTGATATGGTTTTCCTTGATACAAGGGACCTTGGAAAGCCAAAGGCTACTCTTCGCTACTATGGTATGTAGTACGATCCCAGCCAATAGATAATGGAACGGAAACCTCAACCATAGGCTGAAGTGGGAGGGATCTAGTATCATAAATATGAGTCCCTCGAGAATCGTAATAATGCAATGGATTAAGTGGATTTGAGTTTTGAAGAGCATACATGTATTTCTCATATGTCCACTCTACCGAAATGGAACCGGAAGAGAGCGGAACACTACCAGTGGGATTAACGACTCCAGATGCCAAAGCTGAAGGACCACCACTAAAGGGACAAAATGAAGGACTAGCAATAGTGGTAACCATCGAGGATGCAACAATGACACTAACAATAGGAGTTGTAGAGGCCACATAGATAGTAGGTATGGATGGAACAAACATGACAGACACATTGTGAATCCGAGGTACGAAATTTTTTGAGGTGGGGGCTATAGTACGAGACCACATAGAACTCGAATTAAGAGACAGGGAACTCATGATGTCAGACAAGGCGTGATAGCATAGGGGCAATGTCATGCCAAGAAAGGTGATGTGAAAAGGCTCCGTAGAGAGAGGAACTTCTCCACTTGACACAAGGTTCTCTTCACCGAACACAGGGGGCATCTCATCCATGTTAGAAGAAGACATTGTAGTTGAAACACCAGGGGGAGTAACTAGGAAGTCCTCTTTTGAAGGTTCTCAAATAGGATTCCAATTGATATCGTAAGGTTCCCCTTTCGGAGCATGAGAGTTAAGAGGTTGAATACTCGGGATAATAGGAAGGGTATCACTAACAGTCGATACCTCAGAAGTGACAGGGGATACAGAGCCTTGGTCGCTTGGTACAGGAGACGGGATCGGTGATTCTACCAGGATGATTTAACTCAAAAGTCCTAGAAAAGAGAGATAATCGAGCAGGGAAACAACTCTATGCAAACCAAACCGCAATCAAGACTAACAGGGAAAATGTGAGCATGGTCTAATAAATTTTATGACATAGGAACAAAACTTGACCTTTTCATGTTTAAATAGTCGAGAAAAAGGACAAAAGATGACTCTAGTCACCTTCGAATATTTAATGAGCCTGAAAGGACAAGTGCTCAGATGATCCTTTTCTTTTAAGGAGTCAAAAAGGAACGAAAGTGACTATTCTGGAGAAGTAGACAAGAGGTTTACCAAACTAACCATAAAACTCCATATACACCTTGCTAATCAAATGAAAGAAAAAATGACCAAGGACTTTCCGTACGGTAGTCAATCATTGCAAATTCTATGTTCAATGTGTTACAATCCGTAAGGTGGCAGACTCAGCTTCCTATGGATGTAGGATGATAATCTTTTCGGTTCTTCTAATATATACTCGACGGTACGGGGAGCACAAGTCTGTACTAGCAGCTATTGAATCACAGAAGGAGGAATCACCCGACCTTAAGCAAAAACAATAGTAACTAGGTTTAACGACGTTGAAGCACGTCGCCAGCCTAAACCTCTAAATAATGTGCGTTAAGTTCCAATGCATTGTTAAGTTCATTAAATTGATTTTAGAAATTAATGTATTGCAACAATTCCTAGGATGCAGCTACAATGAGTAAAAAATCATTCATTTCGATTAACAACTACCTAAAGGAGGGTAAAGAGTTCATTTCCAAGTGAACGAAAACCAAGACAAGAAAATGCAAGCACTAAGAAACACAACGCATTAATATGGTAATCTGACAATGCATCAATACTACTAATGAGAGATTTGAAGTTTGCCTTCCAATTTCTCAATCATGAAAATTCAGTAATGCAAATGCACTTTCACTTTTGTATGCCGTATGAATGCAATATTTTTTATTTTTTATAATTTAAATGACAAACAAGCAAGTGTAAAAGCTGACTGATCCAAACAATTGTGATCTATGTTTGATAGTGTGGGAATCGAATCAATGTGAGCAACTGGTTCAACAACCAAACACTAAAATCAATCAGAGAGACAACAAGCAGTAAAACAACCTCAAGCAAATTAATCAAATGGTTGTGGATGAATATTGAAAGGACGCATAACCCAAACAAACAACTTCTTGACAAAACCTTTAAGGAGCTAGGTCACATGGTCTAAAAACACAAGACTCACTCAATAAAACCAAAGAGAACGTACCTTAACCAAAAGCAGTCAAAACACGCTGATGAGAGACAAGAAGCAACAAGGGATAAGCAAGACTGGTGGATTCAGGAGGTAAAGTTGTAAGAACAACATGTACAGGAATCGCTGCGGGTCTATAGCAAGCAACTTGAGACGAAAAGCCAATCGTCGCAAGAACAGAGACAACAACTAGGCAACATCGTCACAGGTGTACACCTACCTTCTGTGACGTTCTGATTTCAGGAATCGTTGCAACTGTATGATGGGATATCTATGATCTGCAGGCTTACTAAAGAGGACAGGTACGATGTCGTCGTAGTTGTTAAGCTATCTTCAGCAACGATCTTAGTAAAGGGAAAAAGACAAAAAAAAACACTTGAAGGACACCAAAATGATCTTCCAAACAATAAGAGTGACTACCAGATTGACCCAGGTAACCCAGAATACTGATGGTTTAACTACAAAATCAAGAGAAACTATATCAAAAATTAAACAAGAGAAAAAACATACAAAGGATTCCCCAGCGGAGTCGCCAACTTGTGAAGTAGGAAATGTTCCCTCTACGAACAGAGGCAAACCCTCTAGCTCTAGAGTGGGTCTAGTCACAACAAAAAAAAATAACAATCAATTTCCTTAAATAGTCATCATTGAAAGCCTACCTCAATTGGTGTCTGATGAAGCTTTCGTTGCACCGCTCCAGCTATCGTTTCCTTTTCCTCAATGACCAATCAACCTGAAACAACACAAGTGAACAACAGAACATGTAACTAAGAACAATAATGATCTATTTACTTACATATTCAAGGAACATTAAGCTATCAAGTATATTTTACACAATCCCCATGATGCAAATGGCCAAAACACATGTGCCACAACTCACCAATGTCTTGGATTTGCACCATTTTTTCTTTCTTACTCAATGTTGCACAATCATCTACCTCTAGCTTATAGAGCTTCTTCACTCGAATCCATATCCTCTTGGTCTGACCCATGGCTATGTGTCTTAGGAACACCTTTCCTCTACTGAAGACAACATCGTAGCCTTTGTCCTCCAACATTGCGGCTGATACCAAGTTTTTCTTCAGTCCAGGCACATACTTCACATCTGTCAAGGTGATAGGAGCTCCATGCTCCCTCTTAAAAGAAACTATGACCACTCTTGAAAAACTATACCTTCCATCATCACCCATCTCTATGTGCATCTTGAGGTCTTTCTCCTCCAAGGCACTAAATAAAATTTTATCACCGGACATGTGGAATGAGGCTCCACTAGTCAAGATACCAAACACAACCCATCATCGATGACACCATGCATGCAATGAGGGTAAAGTCCATTTCGAACTAAGAGGCTAATGCCTCACCTTCTGATCCTTCTGAGGATCCCTTCTTGGACTTCTTCGATGGGAAATTAGTCGCATAATGTCCCATCTCATGACAATTAAAGAATCTCACTTTAGACATGTCACCCTTCTTCCCTCCATGAGAAGAACTCATTTGAAATGGGAAGCCTTCGCCTTCCCTTTCCTTGCCTTATTTGCTAAGGCAAGATTCTTTTCATTATCATACTTGGATGAATAACCATCCCATGTGCTCCTCCTAATCTCCTCCTGCATAGGATTCGACCACAGTCATTCCCAATTCAGCAGTTTCTCCCTTCCATTCACAGAGCCCTGGTAGTTATTCCAACTCTTTGGAAGACCAAGGAGAGCGAGGCTCACCAGATCATCATCGACAGTAGTTATTCCCACACTACCAAGATCATCTCTGTAGGTGGTGAGCTTGTTTAGATATGTGGAAATAGTATCGTCCTTCTCCATCTTGATTCTTCAAAGCTTATCCTTGGGTGCCAATTTCCTCTGGTAGCTATGTTCTAGTAGAGGTGCTTCAATGTCTTCCACATTGATAATTGAGTATCCTTCCCATGGAGACTCGAGACAATATGGTCTCGAACTCTCTCAAGGATGATCTGTTTCGCCTTTGCCACACACTTCTTCCACTCAGCCAACTCTTGCGCATTAGTTGAAGTTGGCTTTATGATTTCTTGATCCATAAATTCCTTCAAGCCATTGTCTTCTAATACAGCCTCCATTCTATCTTTCCATGCTATGTAATTCGAGCTACCTTCCAAGGCATACTTGAGTCTCAAGCCATAAAATGCCACTAGCCAACCTTGAAGTATGATATGAATTCGATTTTCACCTGCAACCCCGAACTTCAAACTTTGAATTCTCTTCTTAGTATACTGTTCACAGCTCCGATTTCATGTAGAAGATTTCTACAAATCCAGCTCCGATACCATGTAGAAAATATCTACAAAACCAGCTCCAATACCATGTACAATATCTGATGGAGGTTAACCCAGTAATGAAATATAAATCAAAGCAGACTACTATAACCTACTTCTACTATCAATTTGTAGAAGCTTAAAGATTGAGCTAAACAATATAACCAAAAGAAGAAGAATTAATTGCATAATACACATGAAAATACTTTGGGGAAAGCCTTAGCTAAAACCCCACTCTATCATATTATCATACAGGTGGAAATACATATGAATTATACAAATCCTTAGCTCTCATAGCTAGCCAGCTCTTAGTACAATCCTCATAGATGCTCATAGGAAATCTTAGCTTCTCTCCATCCTTCATCTCTGCCCTCCAAGCTCCTATTTCCTTGTGTTGTTCCTCTGGGATGATTCACCTTCAACTAAGTGGAAAACTCTGATCTCACGCACTTAAA
This sequence comes from Pinus taeda, assembly GCA_000404065.3. Taxonomy (NCBI): domain Eukaryota; kingdom Viridiplantae; phylum Streptophyta; class Pinopsida; order Pinales; family Pinaceae; genus Pinus; species Pinus taeda. Next base: position 52,792 of record APFE030820814.1, on the reverse strand, counting down.
AATTGCGCAATCCTTAAGGATTAAATCCTTAACTGCATGCATGAGTTTTCACTTTGAGAAAACACATGAAACTAATAGTACACTATCCTTGACATTTAACTCAACTAGGTCTTTCTTAGAATAGACATGCATGAGTTTTAGTTAATTGGAGTAGCACTAGTTGAGTGCATGCATGCATCAATTGACTGTTAACTCACTTTTAGTTCCTCAAACAGTTTGGAACTAATTTAACTGGACTTAACTCAATAAACTAAGTTAACTAATTACAACTCAAATATAACTCAATCTTATCTCCTTAATTTAAGGGATAACTCTTGCATGCCTTCAAAAAGACTTCTAACTTGAATTTCTCCAACTATTTAATTTAAAAAGAATTAATTAATTATTTCCAAGTAGCTGTTAAGACTAAATTCGATTTTAATGCACAATTTAATTCAAGGACAAATTAAATTGGAATATTCTTGTTGCCACATTTCAACACTCTAAAGTTTAGGACTTTAGGCTATATTATTCTGCTTGAGTTTAGAAATGGTTTTTTGTCAACGTTTGTTCCTTGGATTAGTTTATATGTATTATATGTAATATGCTAAGGCGTCCCATTTATGCGGCCCAACTGCAGTCCATCATAGCGTGAGTGGTTTTTTTATACGTGGTCGAGCTCGTGATAGATCATGTATCCCACTGAGAGTCCATATTCCCCTCGTAGATCCTACCTCTGACACCAGTTAGAGTGTCAGAGGCAGTTTTATTGCCTTTTTTGATGACCATGCTACATCCAATGGACCTTCTTCACCCATTTTAGGTACACCTCCTACATTTTTAAATCATCTGTGTTTATGTATTGAAATTACCTTTAATTTTTAAATTGTCTTTAACTAATGTGTTTGAGTTTAATGGATATATTATTATGCTTCTAGTTTCTTAATTATATATATGTGAAATTATGTTTATGATTTACAGGTCCTTAGGAGATTGAAGCTAAGGATAAGAGTGCAACATCAATCCCTTCGTGGTATGATGCTACAACTTAGATCACATTAGAGTATGTTATGACTTGTAATATACATATCACAATAGAGATCTAGAATATCCCGGCCAATTCATCAACTCATATTGCATTGTCTTTGATGTTGGATAGCATAACTAGGATGATTGAGACGCACCGAAGGTCAGGCCCACATAGCCACATATTACCATTCATACAGAGAGTTAGGAGGCATGAGGTTAAAGTCCCTAACTCTTGGGAGGTGGTGAAAGAGGCCACCAAGGACATTGATGTTCTTCAGGAGTTGTTCAACATCTCTCCAGATCTCCCTGCTAGACATAAAGGTTTGATTCCACTGTTAGTAACGTTCATGCAACCCCTTTTGTGTATGATAGATTCATTAGAGCTTGGGGCAAGTTCCCCAACCATGACCAGGTCGACATTTATTTTGCTAAGAATTTATATGCAGATTTTGTGTTACATATGAGGCCGGATTACACTAATAAAAAATCTCATTATTATGGAATTAGCTTGGGACGTACCTGTTAGTGTTGGTATCTTCATCCCTCCATCAGAGATCAAATCCTCTTGTTGCATTTCATATTAAGAGTCTCGCCCAGTCATCTGCATTCCATTAGGTGCATGGATTATCTGACGAGAGTGGTTTTCCTCATGTCCCTCATGTAATTTACCTGTTGGTTCATGTTTGTTTATTAAAAAAGGCATATACAGTCTTCTTTCTATTTAAAATTGCAAAGGGTTGTCTTTAGGGTTTCATTGTCAATTAGGTAAGGTTCCATTAGGGTTTCGTTAATAAATGCTTCAAAATTTCCAATAATTACCAGCAGGCCATGAGGAGGTTTCAACATCAACAAATTTCATCACCAAGTGTTCGAAAATGTGTTTTTCCTCAAAACTCTGTTTTGAGGAAAAAACAGAGTATTTAGCTTTTATTGTAAAAAAATCATGAAAAATTTGTCTTCTTCATTGTAAATTCCTTCATCTGCACCTTGGTTTCTTTCCTTAGCCCAAAAAGTTCCAACACCTACAAAACAAGCAAAGCTCAGGTCATTTTGTTCATTGTAAAGCTTAAAAGAAGTGAAAAAGTCCAAAAAATAGAGTCTAAAGATAAAGTCAATTGTAAAACATTATGAAAGTGGGTTTAATGAGCCAAATTTTCAAAAGCTCTTTTTTTTATAAGCTACTCCTTCATTGGATAAGTTCATTTGCAAAAGAGAAGAAAGACAAACAAATTTTGGTGAGTGAGTGTGAAGTTTGGGTGAAAATCGCACTAGGTTGCTCGGCGCGGCGCACTGGGCAGGAGGCGCGGCACATACAGCCGGCGCGACGCACTGGGCCTCAATATCCAGTGTAAAACAACAAGGGTGCGGCACATTGGAGATGCACGACGCATTGGGCGTGCTGCGTGGCACACACAGCCAGAGGGCCTGAAAATTGTCAGAACGTCCTCCAACCGCCAAAACACTCACAAATTTATCTTGTTTGAAGTAGGTAGAGCTCCACCTCTGTTGATTATCCAAGTTTGGTGTTATGTTATGGTGTGTGTTATATGGTGAGTGTGTAAAAAACAATCAAACCCTACCATTTGTAATTCTTCAAACAAAATTGCTACCTAGGGTTTTGAGGACTGTTTTGTCACCAAGTTTACTCCCTTATCCCTTTTTCCATCTGATTCCCTTATTCCCTAAGTTCTCCTACCCCCTAAATTCACTAATCTCTTATCCTAAATTCCCTTTTTCAATCTCTCAAATGTAAATCCCAAAACCCTAATCCTATACCAAAACTCCCAAAACCTCCCATATTTCCCTAACTAAAATCTATCCCAACAGTCCCTTAATTCTCCACTATTTTTCCCTCCCCTTATAGTCCCTCATTTCATTGTTTTCCCTTGGTGACAAAGGTCAAACACATCATCAAAGGCAGTCCAAGACAGTTTGACATATCAACATCTATTTCTCCATGGCATCTAATCCTTCATATGATTATGAAGAGGAGACCCAAAGTGACTCACCTATAGAGGGACATGCACCCAGGAGGCGTCATAGAGGTGGTAGACATATCAGAGAAGAACCAACCACCCTTGCTAAATTGCAGGCCTGCCCACTTGCCATCTCTTGCTTCCGACATCAGTTATGAATTTTGTGAGAAGGTTGCTAGCATTCAGTTTCATCATGAGTTGGCTCATTTGTTTGTACTGCATTTACATGGTGATCAAGCCACTCTAACTGGTGTTACTTTCACATTAACACCAGAATCCATTCCATTAGCAACAGGTATTCCCAACATTGGAGAGCCATGGAACAAGAGGCAGAAAATTGATCAGTAGTATTATGAACCGTACATTAAGCCTAGTTTCTTGAGGCAACTCAAGAGAGTGTTTCCTTTTCGGTATAATAGAGATGAATATGCTCCTTTAATGAAATTGATCATGAAGTATTTCAGCTATGAGGGTCAGTTCTCTCGTTTGTATGCTTATCATATCAAGATACTCATGCATTTTACCTGGGTATGGATGATGAACATCCCTTACATCATGTGCCAAAATATTGAAAGGACGACCACTCTAGTGGAGCACAAGACCCCTCAGCAGCAATTTAACAATATTTATCATTTTTCTCTTATTAAAATTGTGGTTATTCATCAGCTTGGCTTTCAGGGCATCACTTGGGATGATTTCATCTCTCGTGAATTTTTCAGAGCTTCTCAGGGACCTTCAGAGACTTTGCATGAAACAGGTGGACCTTCTTATCAGCATGAAGGTCATGAGACACACACTGCTACTGTGCCGGTATTCATCACTTATCAGAAGGGCACCAGGCAGTTGTTCGCGACAGCAAAGCGAGTGTTATCTCCACCTGGGGTGGAAGGGGCCTCACTTCCGTCATCAGCACCATAGGTTCAGGACAAGGGAAAGAGGCCAATGCAGGATGAGGGGCCTTCAGGTGAGTGAGACTTTATTCTTATTGAGGATGATGATACAGATTTGGGTCCGCAAAGTGCAAATCTTAGAGGGATCATCCAAGAGCAGCAGACAGAAATCAAAGCCTTGTCCCTCAACTTGGAGAGGGCTAAGTGGATCATAAGATACTTGGAACAGAGGAATAAGAAGCTTGAATATCAGCACACAATCATGGAGTTACAAAACATTCGGGAGAACCGCCAAGCTGTCCAAAGAAGGAGGGTGGAGTTCACTTCACTTGAGCAAGAGATCAACGCCGATCGGGAGTCTTGGCTCGAGAGAGTCAACAACCACTTAGAGAGACTTCTGGACAAGGCTGAAAAGGACAAGGCATTGCTGAGACACATGTATTTTCATTACATGGCAAGGAATAAAATTTGCAAGGCGCGAATAAGGAATTTAAAGGCAAAATTAAGGAAGGCATCAAAGAGGCAAAAGAAGCAAAAGGAGCATGATCGACTTTGGATATTGGCTGAGGAATCCTTGGCTCAACATAGCTCTCAATAAATAAGCTCCAGCCCAAATTTCAAAAAATTTGGAGAAATTTTTGCATTTTGGAAATTTTTTGCACAAAAAACAGAGTTTTCCTCCCTATGCACCGCGCCATGTGGCGCTTGCTTTTTCTAGGGGGCTCCAAATCACAAAAAAATTGTAGTTTTGGATTTTTCATGAGAATTTTTGCTTACCTACCTATGGCCAAGAAATTTGGGCAGGTTTTGAGCCCTCAAAGAGGTCAAAAACACTCAAAAAATGACCTCACTGCCCCTATTTTGACACACAGGAAGCAGCCTTGGGAGATTTGACTTTTGATAGGGTAAATAAAGGCCAAATTGAAAAATTCCACTTGGGTTGGAAAGTAGACAGGCAGAGCTTTCCAAAAAGCCTACTTGAAGCTAATGTGGACATCGGGAAGGCCTCCAAAAGTGGGTCCAAACAGGTGCGGTGCATAGAGGAAAAATTGCTAGTTTGACCAAGTTTTGCTCTGTTTTTCGCCCAGCGTTGCCTAGTTTGACTTTTTCACTTTCCTAATGGAAAAATTATGATGTAATTTGATGAAAATCGATGGATCATGATGTAAATATGTTATATTTCTACTTGTAGAGGTATATTCATCAGTTTAGAGGTTGTTTCAAACTAAATGAATCAGTTTCCTTATTTCTAGAGGCATGCTGTTATGTTGCCTAGTTTCTAGTTCTTAGTTTAGGATCAGTTGGATCAGCTCCTAAAAATGTGAGCTCGACCCCTAGAGGCAAGGATGAGCTATGTTTTTCTATATTATTTTGTTTTTCATTCATTAGCATGGTTGGACTCTTGAGAAAGCATAGAGCTTCATTGTACACTCACATCAATATTTTGGCTACGGAATTGAGAGCAGGATTTGCAGCATTTTTTGGGATCCCTATGGCATTTGTTTTGGTATAGTGATTTATTATGTCTTTGTGAATTTATTCATGTGTTATATGTATCATTTCTCTTTATTTCTTCTCGGCGAAACAAACAAGAGTGTAAGTAGAATACATTGAAAAATGCAGTGCTCTACTTGAAGTTTGTTTTAGTTTTTTTATGTTTTCCACTGTTTGGAGAGGATCCATGGTTTTATTTCCCTCTTCAACTCCTCCTCTGTCTGATCCATCCACCTTACTTGATTTATAGTGCCAAATACAGTTGCCTGCCTTACCCCATAGAAATCCCTGCAAGACTATGCCTCATTCCCTGCACCCAAAATTTGCCTTTCCCTTAGAGCCCACAAAAACACCATTTTATCAAACAAACTCTCCTTTACATCTATACCTAGCCTAAGATCAGCAGCTATATTAGTCATCTCAAGCCCTTAGTGACAACCATTAGCTGAGATTTACCCGGAGAGAGCCCTCTCCTGACCTAGTAGGGCTAGCTACCAGGTTGTGCATGGTTTGATGTGGACCTAGAAGCTTACCTTTTTAGCCTGAGGTAAATCTAGGCTCTAATAGTACCTATGAGTGTGAGGGGGTGCGTAGGGACCCTAGGCATGTACCATCACCTCCAATATTCTTGCCACTACCATATCAGAGCTTGGTATTACCAACATAGCTAGAGGAGTTGTGACATCTTGGTGGTGAGACGCGGGAGACTATTGCAAAAATTATGCAGGCAGCATTGGCCAGTGTGCATGTTGCATTAGATGTAGAGATTAGGAGACCACCACCACTGCCTCATGACACACCAATTCCCTTATATGATGATGAATTTCTCATGATTTTACCCTTTGACTAGCTTTTGACACCTACATGTATGTATCATGTTGCCATTCATGAGACTTAGAGGGTGCAGGACCTATGTGACACAAACCAGGTAGATATATATATATATATATGAAAATTTTACTCTTATTGTCAAATTATGCATAATTATTTATATTAAAATTTCTAGTTCATATCAGATTGCATTTATATTAATAAGTTCATGATAACACATAGACTTGTCCCAGCTACATGGATGAGCTTATGAGGTCATCAGATGGGGCAGTTGATAAGCTAGGCCATCCTCGACTAGATCATTCTTCCATGGATTCTCCTCCACCTCCAACTCCACCTTATATGTTAATTAATCTGGAGGAGAGTCAGTAAGTACAACCAGATGGACCAATAGTTGACATAAACGTTTTTATTCCTAATATTTCAACATTTTTTTTTTAAGTTACACAAATATGGTAATTAATTTGTAGACTAATTATAATTTTTCATTTTCATTGTGTACATACACCCATATGTAGAGTATCATTGATGCCATTGTTATGTGGATACATTAGTGGGATCTTGGGGTTTAGAGTTATTGATGATGTGGGTCCATCAATGCAGACCCCAATCATAGAGTCACAAGCAGGTGAGCACCAAACCCAAATTCATGATCAGACCCCCATCCTCTCTGACTTACATTTGAACTCAACTAGGGTTAGTAGATTCATGTATATATAATTAAAAATGTGGTTCAATATCATTTATTTCCATATTGTTTATTTTGTACAAATAATGATCTAATTAGTTTGAGTTTGAATGTATTATATTGAAGTACCAACTTATGGACACTTACTTTGCACAACATAACTCACACAGGAGTTCTAGTGGTACTTAGAGTCTCATTGTTTGTATATTTTCAGGCTCATTTCATAGGGAATATTCACATGTGTGATATATACTTTGTATATTTCCATACATGGACAATTTATGGATGTACATCATGGACACTATTTTAGTTTATGGATGCTTATTATTTCAGTTTATGGATGTTCATGTGATATTTGTAATTTGTATATATTTTCATATGGAGTGTTTATTATACATGTATTCACTATTTCAGTTTACGGATTTGTATTAATCTTGTTTGTAGATGTTCATTAATTTTGAATTTTATGGATCTATTAAAATCATTTCGCTAATTTAATACATTTTCTATATACTATAACTTTAATTAGTAAAATATATGTTCAATTTTGATTTTCAGTTTCATAGACTAAGAAAATAAGCACAATCTTAAGTTATGATGCAAGTCACATTGACACTTATAATGAAGTAAAATATATCACGTATCAATTTAATATTGAACATGAAAATAATTCCAGTCATGCTTCATATTGGCATGTAGAAAGTATATTTTAGTGCAATCAACATGTATGCTATTATAATTCAATTTTAAAAATAAATTACTTGAATTATAAAGTCATCCATATACAACCCACACACACACACAATATATATATATATATAATGTGACCCACCCATATAACATTGCATGGACAAATTTTTTAAGTATTTCAATCAATGTCTTATCTCAAGGTTCAATTAAAAAACAAAAATATGATTTAAATAAGTTTTATTCAATTTTAAGATTAAAATATGTCATATAAACAACAAATAGGTTTTGTTGAATGTTATTTATTTTGATATTATCAACAAGATCATAGTCAGAACATGATTGTTATAGGTCATTTTTTCACATTTGTTCAATAGGCCTACAAATTGGATCAATCCACATCCGTGGACATGTTTTCATCATCCCTACTTAAAGCCCTAAGCATGAACTTTCCAAAAAGTTTGGGTTTTCGGGATTAATTGCCCAAAATCAATGTTTTTAGCCCAAGCACACCCTGCCCCTTTGGCCACCTTCATTCAATGTTGGTTTCTCCCTTTTGCACCAGTGTTGGTCAGCACTAGTTACTCCTTGTTGGGGATGCATTGATTTTAGAAATTCAAGAAAATTAAAAATATTTCTGAATCTTCCTTTTCCAGAAGCTGTCAGGGGTTGTTTTAACCATTTACCTTAGATAAGAAGCTCGAGTCCTATCTGATCCTACCTTGGAGACTTCACCCTTCATCCCTTGATTTTATCTTCCCATCATAAGTGGATCTCAAGCTCATTATGGTAAATCCTAAACTAAAATTCCTCTCTTATAAATTTACTGCCATCGATAGCACCAAGTTTGGATTTTGGAGATTGATTATGCCCTTATTCTATTTCCTTGAATCTAGAGGAGTCAGCATCTTCATGCATTAGGGTGACATTGAGGTGTGCTTTCTGACAAGGAAGGACAAGTCAACTTGGGGAGATATCTGCATGATCAGCTGCCATTCTTGGTTGTAAAATATCTCCTATTTCTATTAATAAAAAGTGTATATTGTTTTCCTATATGTTTTGTGTTACATTTACATTCATGTATTTCAATTCCTAATCGATTCATTGAATAGAGTAATTTAATTATGCTATGTAGACATTGTGGATCCTTGGCTTGTTTTAGTTGCATGTGTAGATCCTAATTATAGTAATCAGAGCAACAATTGGAGCTTACAAGCAAGGAGGAAAGTAAATCTTGTGACATATTCGAATTAGGATTCTTTCCCATTCTTTAATTTTTCTAAGGAAAATTCTATATTATTTTCCTTCTGTTGTTCTAGACTAGTCCACTAGGTCTAGGGAAATTACCTTTGTCTACAATCACAAATTCCACGTAACTATGATATAGTTCATTCATATTAAAATTTAATACATAGTTCAAACAACATTTCTATAAATGTATATAATTTTATCAACTTTCCTAAATTTACAAGTAGTTATCCAAGTATTTTAATCAATTTCTTATGATGGAAATTTAAGTTTTATTCAATTTTTAAAAACTCAAATATGATTGAAAGAAGTTACATATTCAATTTTAAAATATGTGGAGATGTAAAAGTTACAAATACAAGTTTCATTCGATTTTATTTTGTTTGAGGTTATCTACAAAAGCTTAGTCATAATGCACATCGTCAATCTTTTTTTTTCTTACACTGAAATCAATGCATAATGTTAAACTAATTACCTTGAAATTAATGTACAATATATATATATCTAGTTACATCATTTATCAAAATTCAACGTCTTCGTTGAAATCAATGCATCTAATGCAAGCAATCAAATAGGATGAGAAATGAATATCTACATTAAAATCAATGCATCTAATGCAAACAATCAAATAGGATTAGAAATCAACATCTACACCGAAATCAATGCATCTAATGCTACAAGCGATCAAATAGGATTAGAAATCAACATATGCACTGAAACCAATGCATCTAATGCTAGAATTAAAATAGGATTAGGAATCAACATCTAAGCAGAAATCAATGCATCTAATGCAATCTCAATCAAAAATATTATAAATTAACATATTGAATGAAATAAATGCATCTAATGCAAGAAATGAAATAGAATTAGAAATCAACATCTACACAAAAGCCAATGCATCTAATTTGCAATAAATCAAATAAGATTAGAAATCAACATTTGTACATTGAAATCAATGCATATAGTGCAAGAAATTTCTTCCCTTTCTCTCCCCATCCATCTATATCAATATCTCCCTCCATCTCTCCTTATTTGTCTCTCTACTCACCTCCCCATAGACACACGCTCTCTATCTTCATATATATGTATCTCTCCCTCCCTCCCTCTATCTCTCTCTTCTTCCCTCTCTCCCCCTTCCATATATATATATATTTATACTATAATATAATATATATATAATATATATATATATTATATCACAGAGGGAGCAGAAAGGGGGCGAGAGAGAGAGGGAGAGGAGACAAAGAGGGAGGGAGATATAGATAGATATGTAGCAAAATGAGTATAGTTTGCAGAGTAATATAAGAGAGATGAAGAAGGAGAGACAAGGGACATATATATTATCTATAATATATATATATATCCCTTTGTCTCTCCTTCTTCATCTCTCTATATTACTCTGGAAACATACTCATTGTTGCTAAATATCTATCTATATCTCCCTCCCTCTTTGTCTCCTCTCCCTCTCTCTCTCGTCCCCTTCTCTCCATCTATGTCCCCTTCTATCTATATTCTCTCCTACTCTCCTCTCTCCCTCTCTCTCTCTCCATCTCCCTTTCCACTCCCTCCCTCTCTCTCTCCACCTTTATATCTCTATATTCCTTTATTCTTACCTCCCTCTCTCTCCCCCTCTAACTCCATCTCTCTATCCCTCCCTCTCAAGTCCCCTCTCTCTTCCTTTCTCTCCCACGTCCCTCTCTCTCTCCCCCACCTCACTCACTCTCTCCCTCTCTCGAGCTTTGTCCTACAACTCTGTTGACTAACTCCCTCCCTTTCCCATTCTCTCTCCCCCTTCTCTTAATCCCTCCTTCTTTTTCTTTCTATATCACCCCCAACATATGCATCCTCTCTCAATTTCACCCTTGTCACTCCTTCCCTCTCTCTCTATCCACCTTTCTCTCTCTATATGTCTTAAACTTCTTCCTTCCTTATATTTTCCTCCAAATCCATATTTGGAGCTCCATCTCTTTCTCGGAGTCTCTCTCCTCCTCTCCCTCTCTGAATATTTGTGTCCCCCTCTCTCTCTTACCATTCTCTCCCTCTCTCTCCCCTCTATATTTCAAAATTTGTAAAATATTTTGACAATTAAAATATTATGTTTAAATAATTTTTTAATTTTGATGTTGTACAACATTTTTTATTTATATAATACATATTGAAAATTCAAGTTTCAAATGTGTGTTGCACATTCACCTAGAAGGAAAATGATAATTTTTTATGGAAATATTATCAGAAATTTTCGAAAATATTAATGTTCCAGCTACTTCTATCAGAGATACATAAAGCGCTTCATGCATTTCAATTGAAATTGCTTAGGTTTTATTTCTTTAGGTAGCTTTAGGTTATGATTACTTCAGGATTTTAATTTAATATGAAATTTTAATAAGGTTTTTGCATGAGAAATTTTTATAACAAAAAGTTCTAAATAAGATTGGAATTTTAAAATAACGTAAAAGTTTAATTTTAGATTCATTCAAAAAAAAAATTGATAGAGGCTCGTTTGAGCCCCTGTTAACCACGTATATGGATCGATCGAGGGTTTACAAATCCCTTGATCGAGCTATTTGAATTTGAAATTTAGGCGCTCGGTCGAGCCTCTTAAAATCAACAATTTCAGCACCACTTCTACAAAATTTCCTACAATTCCATTCTGAACCCTAGCAAACTTAGGGATAAATTTTCCTTAAGTGGCGAAGTTGATCACGCTTGATTCATGAAGGAATCCTCTACCCATTGGCATATGAGTTTGAAATTTTCAAAATCATATGATATTTTTCATCTAATTTCCTTTAAACATGTTGTTTGAAATTTTTTTAAATTATTTTGAGGTTGAATAAAAAATCAATATCATAAAACATAAAAATGAAAAAATTTCAAAAATACCACTATTTTAGTTTATGAGTTCTCTTCAAAAGGGTACTTTTGGTTTTTCAATTTATTTAAATAGTTGAAAAAAATCTTATGTGAACACATGTGTCTGCAAAATGAGATTGAAATATTACTTTGCCAACTTCAAAAAATAATAAAAAAATACACTTTTACCATATATCTATCTATATATATATATATATATATGAAGAACTTAGCTCTCTCCATGTAGATCATGCTCATATATATGTTTTTTTTAAATTACACATATTAGAGTAAGTTGTGCTACATGAAGGCACACATGCCTCTTATGATGTATGAAAATTTGGAAGGACAAGCATTTCATTTAATGGAAATTTGAAATATTATATGAAACTAAATATTTTTGCAAAACATATCAATAGGACAATAATATAATTGTCCACAATTTGTATTTTTACTCAGAATCAAAATTCGCAGTGCTTATATGAAATTTAAGGGCTTCAATTCGATAAGAGGAAAAAATTGAAATTTCATCACCATAATTGGCCCAAAGGTGTAACCCATGTTCATGCTTTCACCCATGTTTTAATTTCTCACTTTAAATTTTATGTTTGATATATGTTTTATCTCTTCTTCAAAATTTTTCCCTTATACATTTCATATACTCCTTATTGTAGATCTCAAATTGAATGCTCCATTTTGTATTGTGACTCTGTTCTGTATTATTGATGGGACTTATGATTACTTTGGTAGTTTCTTCTACTCACTAGATGAAGTAGTGAATAAAATATTGTCACAAGAATTATCTATCCATACAATTGGATGAGACCCTATGACCTATATTTTTACTATTGAAGTTGTAGTAGATCTTAATTATAAGCTTAGATTTGTTTTGTCAAAATTTCTAAAAGTTTATTTTTCCATTAGGAAAAAACTAAAATTTCTGTTATTTAATTTTTTATGTAGATTACTTGATTTGCACCAAGGAAGTTTCTTTATTAATATACAACCCTCACTAATTTTGAACATAATATTTGTTACATAATTTACAAAAGTGCTCATAACATATATTCCTACAATTCAACTCAAAGTAGCACCAAATCTTGGATGCCTATCTCTTTTTCCAATGACTTATGCAAGTAGGCAGTTTAGAGAAATATAATTAGGAAATAAGTAAGATAATTATACACAAACTATGTTTGCACTTCCTAAGTTTATTCAAATAAATTTATTGATAGATGGTATAAATAAGGAAAGTGAATGCTAGGTTTCATTCACACACAATAGTTTTTTATCCTTCAAAATATCAAATGATTCTCGTCTACCTCCATTTTTACATGAAAACTTATGAGAGAAGAAGGTTGGGTGAATCTAACAACCAAGAGAGCACCAATCATTAGTAACCCTAGATTAACGGCAATGATACCCTTAAGAGTTCATGTGTTGTGGTGTGAGATGTCATTATTTACCCTTTAGGGCATAAGGCCCAAGTTTCCTCCATTAGCCATGCCACCAATCCCAAAACCATACCTACTATTGAAAATCCTCTAGTTTGATTAATTTACCCACTTAGAGTTGAATAAAACCCTCAGTAGACCATGTGGTGTGATCCAAGGTGTCATTAAGGGATGTGAATGACTATAATATTCCTTTAAGGCCTAATTCTTGGTTTCCTTCCCCAATCATGTATAAGGACTAAGGACCCCATGTCTAGTGCTCAAAACTTCTTAATGTCACTAATATCCCCACTTGTTGGACAACCACACCCTAAAGAGCTCTCATGTGGTGGTTTAAGGAACATTTATTGACCCTAGGTATCTCGAGGCTTCATTTAGGGATGAAGGCCTTTGTTTCCTCCCTCTACTATTTTTAGGATCCAAAACCCATACCCAATTCCAAAAACCTCCTAATTCCACCCATATAAAAATTATAATGTTAAGTATCCCTTCAAGAGTGCATATATGGTGGTTTGATGCATCATTCTTAGCCATGGATGTATTGAAGTTTTCTTTATTAGCTAAAAATTTAGTATCCTCCCTTGACCATGTCAAGGGACCTCAAACCCACCCAAAGTGACTAAAACCAACTAATACTTTTGATATCCACACAAAAGGATAAGAATTCCCTTACGAAGCCACATGTGGTAGTTTAAGGTGTCATGTGGTGATTTTAGGAGTCATTGTTGGACTTGGATGCTTATAAGCTTCATTTAAGGCCTAAGGTAGAGGCTTCCTCCCTCAACCATGTCTAATGCCTTGTGCCCTAAATTTAGTGATGAAAACTCCTAATGGAAATGATATCCAATAAATAATTCTATATGAATTTACTAAATACTTATAAAAAATTCCAATTAATTAACTAAATTTCAATTAAAAGTGATTTTATAATCACCTTTGTAATCTCAATGAATTAAAAATTTAGTGCCCCCACTATGGGTGTCAATTCAAGCAACAAATAGCAACAATATTGTAGACAAATGGTCTCTCTAGCCACCTAGCCTCTTCCACACTCTTGGATACATACTGGAGAAAGTCGTTATATCCTCACATGAATGGAAATCTAATGAGTCTTAGGTGGAAGTACGCATATTCCTATTAGGTTTGTTAGATATTAGTTATTGATAATCATCATGAGATGTTTCTATTCTCATTCATAGAAGAGGGTGGTATAATGAGCTGGCGGTGACACTTTCCTTTGGACATGCCCCGAATCTCAGCTAGTAGCTCTGCTCTCCCTCAATTGCAATTAGATTTTCTCATTCATGGTATTCATGCCTATGGTTTTTATGGTCGTTATGCACTTGATGGTTGGCCCGACTCTTGGTGCTTACGGGTTCACAAGACGCTATAGGCTTGGTTTTTCCCTGCATTTCACCTTGTGCCCTCCTTTCCCTTCTATGTTTGTATGGTATTTTTGAGGTTACAAATGGCCAACTCGACTAATTGTGATGGCTCGACTCTCCCACAAAGTCTTCTACCTCTTCTCTATTCGTCAATTTCCATAATCAAGGGTCATACTCAATTTCGTCTCTTGTTGGTCGTCCATGGTGCAGGTTTTATGGGAATTTGGTATGTTGTTTAGTCTATGATACTTCTCCAGTGTCCCTCTCCACACTCAACTCCTCTCATCAATTTTCGTATTTTCTCTTTGTCATGACTGAAAGAAATAGAGATGGTGGGTTTTGTTAGTAATTTTGTAGCTCAAGTTGTGTGTTGGTGCACATACGTGTGAAAATGGGTCTTAATAGGCCATGGCTTGTGAATTTCAAGTCTTCCTAGCCTAGCACATTTCCTTTGAGACATCGGTTAGCAAGTTCACAAAGGATGGAAACCATGGCTCAATGTGACTCCAAGTTTGAGACTCTCAGCTCGTGGCTCCAAGTGAATCTTAGCTTGTAGAATTTGTAGCATCAAAAGGTTTTGCAAGCTAATAATTGTTACCAATTAGTCTCTTTTCCTTTTAGAAGATAGCAACATTTAGTTTTTGTTTTTATAACTGGTTACAACGAGGCCTTAACGCCTCTAATTTCTTAGGGATCCTTGTAAATTTTGAATTTCTTTTTTGTTTTTCTAATGCACTAATTAAGAAAAGTCGTTGTAATTTGAAGATACTTAACTTGTGCTAAAGCGATAGTTTCCCATTGGGCAGAATAGTAGCACAAAGAACTCTCTTTTGTAATGCCCCATTTAGTTAATGGAAAACTGAACTTTAAAAAAAAAACAATTAGTGTATTTAATTACTTTTCAATAATAATTTTGAAATGAACATTTTTCTTTTTCACTCTTACAAAAAAATAAAATCATAATTTCATTATTTCCTTGAAGAAATTACAAAATTATATTCTTTATATCATTTTCGTCTTTTATGTTGCTAACTGTTGTTGGGGTATTAATATGGGTTTATAAATTCAGTCCCTCTTACATGTATTTGTCAATCCAGGGTCCATCTGGTTATTTCAAGTTTATCGTGCAAGGCCTATGCAGGCCACATGTTCCCTACCCAGTGTTGAGAAATTACAAAAGACAAGGCCATTGGCCCAAAAGAGTTCTAAAGCAATCCAGCATAAATTAACAAACCAAATAACATCAACTCTGAGTAACAACAATCAGGAGTAATAACAATTCAGAGTAACAACAATAACGAGCAACAACAATTCAGAGTAAAAGCAATTAGGAGTAACAACAATCAAGAGTAACAACAATCAATCATGAGTAACAACAATTCATAGTAACAACAAGGAAATAAACAACAATCATAAAATATTAATGATACTAGTAAAAGACATACCTAAACCACATGAACTATATCCAAAAACACTTGATCGAAAGAGTGTGCCCAATTCTCTAGTGGTTAAGAATTAGAGACCACATAGAGTTACAATACGCAAAAATTCACATTAATTCATAAATGGAATTATAGAATGAAGTTCTGTTGTTACACGCAAAAGGAAAGCCTTCAATATTGGATCTACTCCATATGTGTTATCTCCCTTTTCTCTCATATTTGTGTCTTTCAAATACACAAACAACAAAAGGAAATTTACAACAAATTGATTACAAAATGATTTCCCATACAATTTAGACTGATTACAAAATCTCAATAAGCAAGATGAGATCTAAGAGATCTTTCTATCATGATTCAGATGGAACAACTCGAATTTGGAGCATTGAGGGTCTTCTACTACTTTCCAAACATTATACCCAAGAATTTTCCAACAAGATTAGTAGTAGTTAGTGGTAAAGCCGCCAACTGGGACTTGCATTTAGGAATTTCCATAATAGCTTCTTCCACTTCTTTCGTGATGATTTCCTTTAAAACGAGATCATTTTATTCCCTTGTTACAAGTTTCAGAATGAGCTCTGTTATTTGCTTGATAGTATGCCTTCTATCAGGAATTGTTTTTGTGAGTGTGGCTTGGAAATGATTCATGAGTTCTTTGGCTATTACATCATGGATTTCTACTTTTTGGTGATTAGGTGTTTTGATGCTTGATATTTTACTACTTTTCCAATGGTTGATCATGGATTTGTGGAAGAATTCAGTGTTTTTTTCTTCCTCAAGCCATTGTACTTGGGATTTCTGTCTCCATAGGATTTCTTCATACTTCAATATTTTGTCTATGTGAAGGTGAGTGACTATTGTTTGATGTTCAAATTCCTCTTATATGCTATTTGATGTTAATGCTTGTTAGATGGTGGCTATCTCTTGCTCTAACTTAAGTTATTTTTTTTAATATTACCAAAATCTTCAATATTCTAGTTCTTCATTTTCATTTTGAGATATTTTAACACCTCTTGGAGTTACATAAGTTTTCTCAAACATTTTATGCTAATTGTCTTTAAAGTAAGTCAAGTTATGAAATTGCTCCCTCTAACTTTTATTAAATCAAGTACATCAAGAAAATAATCTCCACTCATAAAATAGATATCCTTTTTATATATATATATTTTTTTCTACGTTAAGACTAACCTAAGTACCCACGGGGATTTGAACCGGTGACCTATCGCAAGGAGTGCCTTAACAGCGCACCCATTCACCATCAATCCAAAGCCTCATGGGCAGATATCCTTTTTATAT
>APFE030820814.1:2864-34471 GCA_000404065.3 Pinus taeda | reverse complement strand
TTTGTTTCCTCCCTCTACTATTTTTAGGATCCAAAACCCATACCCAATTCCAAAAACCTCCTAATTCCACCCATATAAAAATTATAATGTTAAGTATCCCTTCAAGAGTGCATATATGGTGGTTTGATGCATCATTCTTAGCCATGGATGTATTGAAGTTTTCTTTATTAGCTAAAAATTTAGTATCCTCCCTTGACCATGTCAAGGGACCTCAAACCCACCCAAAGTGACTAAAACCAACTAATACTTTTGATATCCACACAAAAGGATAAGAATTCCCTTACGAAGCCACATGTGGTAGTTTAAGGTGTCATGTGGTGATTTTAGGAGTCATTGTTGGACTTGGATGCTTATAAGCTTCATTTAAGGCCTAAGGTAGAGGCTTCCTCCCTCAACCATGTCTAATGCCTTGTGCCCTAAATTTAGTGATGAAAACTCCTAATGGAAATGATATCCAATAAATAATTCTATATGAATTTACTAAATACTTATAAAAAATTCCAATTAATTAACTAAATTTCAATTAAAAGTGATTTTATAATCACCTTTGTAATCTCAATGAATTAAAAATTTAGTGCCCCCACTATGGGTGTCAATTCAAGCAACAAATAGCAACAATATTGTAGACAAATGGTCTCTCTAGCCACCTAGCCTCTTCCACACTCTTGGATACATACTGGAGAAAGTCGTTATATCCTCACATGAATGGAAATCTAATGAGTCTTAGGTGGAAGTACGCATATTCCTATTAGGTTTGTTAGATATTAGTTATTGATAATCATCATGAGATGTTTCTATTCTCATTCATAGAAGAGGGTGGTATAATGAGCTGGCGGTGACACTTTCCTTTGGACATGCCCCGAATCTCAGCTAGTAGCTCTGCTCTCCCTCAATTGCAATTAGATTTTCTCATTCATGGTATTCATGCCTATGGTTTTTATGGTCGTTATGCACTTGATGGTTGGCCCGACTCTTGGTGCTTACGGGTTCACAAGACGCTATAGGCTTGGTTTTTCCCTGCATTTCACCTTGTGCCCTCCTTTCCCTTCTATGTTTGTATGGTATTTTTGAGGTTACAAATGGCCAACTCGACTAATTGTGATGGCTCGACTCTCCCACAAAGTCTTCTACCTCTTCTCTATTCGTCAATTTCCATAATCAAGGGTCATACTCAATTTCGTCTCTTGTTGGTCGTCCATGGTGCAGGTTTTATGGGAATTTGGTATGTTGTTTAGTCTATGATACTTCTCCAGTGTCCCTCTCCACACTCAACTCCTCTCATCAATTTTCGTATTTTCTCTTTGTCATGACTGAAAGAAATAGAGATGGTGGGTTTTGTTAGTAATTTTGTAGCTCAAGTTGTGTGTTGGTGCACATACGTGTGAAAATGGGTCTTAATAGGCCATGGCTTGTGAATTTCAAGTCTTCCTAGCCTAGCACATTTCCTTTGAGACATCGGTTAGCAAGTTCACAAAGGATGGAAACCATGGCTCAATGTGACTCCAAGTTTGAGACTCTCAGCTCGTGGCTCCAAGTGAATCTTAGCTTGTAGAATTTGTAGCATCAAAAGGTTTTGCAAGCTAATAATTGTTACCAATTAGTCTCTTTTCCTTTTAGAAGATAGCAACATTTAGTTTTTGTTTTTATAACTGGTTACAACGAGGCCTTAACGCCTCTAATTTCTTAGGGATCCTTGTAAATTTTGAATTTCTTTTTTGTTTTTCTAATGCACTAATTAAGAAAAGTCGTTGTAATTTGAAGATACTTAACTTGTGCTAAAGCGATAGTTTCCCATTGGGCAGAATAGTAGCACAAAGAACTCTCTTTTGTAATGCCCCATTTAGTTAATGGAAAACTGAACTTTAAAAAAAAAACAATTAGTGTATTTAATTACTTTTCAATAATAATTTTGAAATGAACATTTTTCTTTTTCACTCTTACAAAAAAATAAAATCATAATTTCATTATTTCCTTGAAGAAATTACAAAATTATATTCTTTATATCATTTTCGTCTTTTATGTTGCTAACTGTTGTTGGGGTATTAATATGGGTTTATAAATTCAGTCCCTCTTACATGTATTTGTCAATCCAGGGTCCATCTGGTTATTTCAAGTTTATCGTGCAAGGCCTATGCAGGCCACATGTTCCCTACCCAGTGTTGAGAAATTACAAAAGACAAGGCCATTGGCCCAAAAGAGTTCTAAAGCAATCCAGCATAAATTAACAAACCAAATAACATCAACTCTGAGTAACAACAATCAGGAGTAATAACAATTCAGAGTAACAACAATAACGAGCAACAACAATTCAGAGTAAAAGCAATTAGGAGTAACAACAATCAAGAGTAACAACAATCAATCATGAGTAACAACAATTCATAGTAACAACAAGGAAATAAACAACAATCATAAAATATTAATGATACTAGTAAAAGACATACCTAAACCACATGAACTATATCCAAAAACACTTGATCGAAAGAGTGTGCCCAATTCTCTAGTGGTTAAGAATTAGAGACCACATAGAGTTACAATACGCAAAAATTCACATTAATTCATAAATGGAATTATAGAATGAAGTTCTGTTGTTACACGCAAAAGGAAAGCCTTCAATATTGGATCTACTCCATATGTGTTATCTCCCTTTTCTCTCATATTTGTGTCTTTCAAATACACAAACAACAAAAGGAAATTTACAACAAATTGATTACAAAATGATTTCCCATACAATTTAGACTGATTACAAAATCTCAATAAGCAAGATGAGATCTAAGAGATCTTTCTATCATGATTCAGATGGAACAACTCGAATTTGGAGCATTGAGGGTCTTCTACTACTTTCCAAACATTATACCCAAGAATTTTCCAACAAGATTAGTAGTAGTTAGTGGTAAAGCCGCCAACTGGGACTTGCATTTAGGAATTTCCATAATAGCTTCTTCCACTTCTTTCGTGATGATTTCCTTTAAAACGAGATCATTTTATTCCCTTGTTACAAGTTTCAGAATGAGCTCTGTTATTTGCTTGATAGTATGCCTTCTATCAGGAATTGTTTTTGTGAGTGTGGCTTGGAAATGATTCATGAGTTCTTTGGCTATTACATCATGGATTTCTACTTTTTGGTGATTAGGTGTTTTGATGCTTGATATTTTACTACTTTTCCAATGGTTGATCATGGATTTGTGGAAGAATTCAGTGTTTTTTTCTTCCTCAAGCCATTGTACTTGGGATTTCTGTCTCCATAGGATTTCTTCATACTTCAATATTTTGTCTATGTGAAGGTGAGTGACTATTGTTTGATGTTCAAATTCCTCTTATATGCTATTTGATGTTAATGCTTGTTAGATGGTGGCTATCTCTTGCTCTAACTTAAGTTATTTTTTTTAATATTACCAAAATCTTCAATATTCTAGTTCTTCATTTTCATTTTGAGATATTTTAACACCTCTTGGAGTTACATAAGTTTTCTCAAACATTTTATGCTAATTGTCTTTAAAGTAAGTCAAGTTATGAAATTGCTCCCTCTAACTTTTATTAAATCAAGTACATCAAGAAAATAATCTCCACTCATAAAATAGATATCCTTTTTATATTAAAAATATGACTTTATGGGGAAAAATTTTTTTATTCATGTGAAGTGACTATAATTTAATAAAAATTAAAAATTAATTAATAATTTTTATTTACCAAATAAAAATATGAACCTAATTTAATAAAAGTTAAAAAAAACTAAATTAAATTATTTACAAACTAAATGTTTATATAAATTTAAAAATGACTTTTTTCAATAATACAAAAAAAATAATATTTAAATGGAATATTTACCAAGCAAATTTATGTGACTTACATTGGAAATCATCATAATTAAACATATATCTGAATGTAACGAAGGAAAATTTAACACCAAGGAAGGAAAAATTAACACCATTTTATTGTAGCTGCTAATTTCACATACATCATTTCTTATAAAATTAATAAACATTACCATCACTTTAACATCGCTGCATAATATATAAGTAATATTAATACCACCAGTTTAACACCACATAATATAAGCGGTGGTAACTTGTGCCAAAGATGAGTTTTATTGTAGTGTTGATGTTGTGAGATTTAGCGGGCACCTATTTCGATGGAAAGTTCAACCTGAAACCTGACTTCAACCCACCGTTCATCCGGGCAGCATTCATAGTTCATTAACATTCCCATTAGATCATAACATGTGAACGAGACATGGACAATGCCTTGGCAGCAATCTCCGCCACAAATTCATCCATATTTTTGTCTGAAGACCCGCCTTCCACCATTGCCTCACTAGCTAATCTACTCCAACGTGAGGCGTTCGTCCGAAGCGCGATGCTGTGCTCACTTTCCATGATCGTCCTGATACCTTTCTCCACTTCGTCCCTCCCTACCACTCCGTCTGCTGATCCTTTACTAAATCTCAATCCTGTCTTCCATTTTTCGGCAATGCATAGAGAATTGGTCGGCTGATCGCTCCAGTGAGGAATCGCCAACACAGGAACTCCCAAGCTGAGGTGTCACGCCCCCACTACTTTTTTTTTGTTCGCAGGGGATGCGGCACCACCTTTGCCGGGTTTCGGGCAAAGTGGACTACCCCTTCACTAAGACTTCCAACACCAATTTACTTATTAAACCGTGTTATGTATATTATTATCCACCGTTAAATCTTTCCTTTATAACCGATGAGCAGATGTATAATTAACAATAATTATAATCTTCGTTCAGCAATAAACCATAACCAGCAATAATAAACAATCCACACGATTTAAATAACACGATGTTTGAATGGGCGGGCGCCAACTCCAACCGAGTTGCCCCAAAACTGTTTTAACAATATAACAATGTCAATTTACAGTTTACAACATGTGTGCCTCGTCGGACATCACAACCGACACACAAATATATCGGCCTGCACGACCCTTCGGTCGTTTACCTCTGCCCGAGTTCGGGCGTTCGTTCGGCCCAACCGATCGTTCAGACCCTTGGCCTGTTCCAACTACCGCAGGAAACTTCGCTGTTCTGTCGACCCTCCGTGCGCTCTAGTGGCGCCTTTGTTCGACCGGCGAACTGCCCTGCCTCGCCCCGAACTACCGTCGTTGTCCGTATCACTGTTCACCTTGTTCATTCGACTTATCGTTCAACCGAACTGTCTTTTGACCGATCCCGAATTCTGCCTTCACATCGTCGCACTTGCTGTTGTGTGTTGAGCTATTCGCCGATTTGCCAAAGACCGAATGGTTAGAAGAATGATCGATGAAAACTTGATGCCTCTCCACTTGTGATGCGCCTCCACTATATAAGGATCCATCGTCAAGTTGGAAGGGGTGTCGGCCTCCAAACCGACCCCCAAATATCGTTCAACTTGTTCGTTCAGCGCCCCGGCCGACTCAACCGAAATTCGAACCGTCGTGTGTGTGGTCCTCTTGCGGGTCGGCTTTGTGCACGAAGCCGCCCACGCAAGAAGGCGTATAAGCTAACGTCCAGTAGATCGCCTACTCAACCCGAATGTGTCCTCGTCGTCCGCAATTACCGTCGTCCGTTGTCGAGTCCCCTCATCGTGTCTTTCGGTCCACTTGCTGCGCGCGCCCACACTCTAGTTTATTCCCCGTTGTGTCTGCCACCCGTTCGTTCGCCCAGTCGTTCGGACTGTCGAACGACCCGGGCATGTGCGCCCATGCTTCGTTCCGTGCCAAGCCTCCAAACGGATGTCGGTCGGGTAGTCGTTTCCACCTTCGTTCGGGCCGCCCGTCGTTTTGCGGAGCGCCCGGTCCTCCGGTCGTTACATCCTCCCCCACCTTATTCCGTTGTCGTCCCGACAACCTCCACACCATCGTGCCCTCTTCGGCCTTCCATATCAAGTCGCCCTCCCGTTTTGTGATCCTATGCACTTCCCGGGAGTATGTATCCCATACTACATCAAGTCGGATATTAGACATCGACCAGGCTCCTCAATGTTTCGAACCTCCAAGTCACCATGTGTGGACCTCGGTGCAAGTGTTTAAATGAACACTCACTGTTTCGGTCCCCGGCTCAGGCTCGTGGGAACCCCACTTTTCTGCTGCCTATAGGACCAGTCTGCCCAATCACCCTACGGGCTCACTGCCTTGAGCAGCCAACGGTGAGCCTGGGCCCCTGTTTCATCTAAGCGAGCCCCGAAGGAGGTGAGTCTGGTGGCTCACCCTCGTTCATTGATTCAGCTATTCTGCTCGGACCTTCGTCCATCCATTCCATCTGTCTGTCGGGCCCTTCGTCCAACAACTGTTGCTGGTGCGCCCTCCGTTCTCCCTTTTGGCCTTTCGGTTTCTGACTCACTTCACTTCTTCTACCTTCCACCAACTCCAGCCTTCCTGCTAACTCTGAGGTGCTGTCCGTGAGTGTTTGAAGGACTCCTTTCTGTTTGGCGAGCCTTGTCTCTATAACCAACAACTGCTTGTTGGTTTCTTCTTCGTCCTCTACCTGTTCTTGCCCGATCTTATGACCCGTTTTGGCTCTACCCACTGTGGGAACTCTTATGGGTTCGCCCTCTCTCCCGTCATAGATGAAGAACTTCCTAAGGTGAGGAACCATCATTGCTTTGAATTGTTTCATGAATTCCCCGCCAAGTATAACTTCATAATCGTCGATCCGTACCACGGTGAAATCGACTTTTCCGAACCACTCACCAATCCTCGTATCTACCTTCTCGGCTATACCAAGGATCGTCGCCGGAGGAGAATTTATAGTTTTCATTTGTGCTCCTGCTAGTGTCAACTTCAACCCAATTCTCCTCGTTGTTTCTTCGTCTATGAAATTATGTGATGCGCCACTATCAATCATGGCTAGCACTTCTTCTCCCCCGATTTCCATCCGAACATATTCTAGCTCGTTCCTCTTCGGTGTTACTTCCCGGTCTATCTCTGCTATCGAAGTGGCGCTCGGTCCAACTTCGCTTGCAGCCTTACCGTGCTCGTTGTCCGTGGAGGAAACTTTTATCACTCCATGTTCCTGGAACTTCAGAGACCTTACTTCGACTTTCTTTTGTCTCTTCACGTCCTTGACTTCTCCCCTCAAGGTTTCAAGGTGTTTTTCGAGAATTAAGCACTCCTCTCTTTTCTGGTTCATGGCATGTCTCGTGCTCAATTCCCTTAATTCCGCTTCTAACATGAGTCCTCGGTTCATAAGCTGGCGTGTTCTTTCTTCATTGAAATTTTTGGCTTCGTTATCCATCATGGCCCGGAGTCCTTTCTCTGTTTGAGCCAACCCCCGGCCACACTTCTTGAACGCCATCTTCAATCTCTCGGTTTCGGCCCAAATCTCTCTTTCAAGCCCTTCCACGGTCGCAAATCCCAGCTTCTTGAAGAGAGGCACTTCGGTGCTCTTCGTAGGAGTTCTGTCTCTTTTCTTTGTTTCGGCGATTGTCTGCCTTTGTTCGTACAGCTTCACCCTTGAGTTCTTATCTTTGCTTCCCCATGGTCGACTTGACTCCACTCGTTCGCCATGGGTCTCATCGTTCATTGCCATCTCGGTCCCCGACCTCTGAACGGTTTGACCAACCCGAACTTATTGTCCGTTTGGTCCCTCGTTCAATCGTTTACCCGAACGTTCGGTCTACTCGACCCGTTCAGCTCTTCATTCGTTTGCTCGCCCGGTCTACTGACCCGAATCACAACACAGTTCGTTCAGCCTCCGGTTATTTACTCATCCGCTTCGCTGACCCAAACCTCGACCTGTCGTTCGGTCTTCGTTCACTGTTTGCCCGACCCGACCTTCGCCCGTTCGTTCAGCCTTTCCTTGTACTTGCGTGCACCTGTCACCTGTCCGTTCAGCTCTGTTCACGTTCTCCCGGATGTGACACACCTGCAACTCCCTAACCGATTCTCTGTTTTGTCTTCAAGCTCCCACCGGCCCAACCGGCTCTGGTACCATCTGTCACGCCCCCACTACTTTTTTTTTTGTTCGCAGGGGGTGCGGCACCACCTTTGCCGGGTTTCGGGCAAAGTGGACTACGCCTTCACTAAGACTTCCAACACCAATTTACTTATTAAACCGTGTTATGTATATTATTATCCACCGTTAAATCTTTCCTTTATAACCGATGAGAAGATGTATAATTAACAATAATTATAATCTTTGTTCAGCAATAAACCATAACCAGCAATAATAAACAATCCACACGATTTAAATAACACGATGTTTGAATGGGCGGGTGCCAACTCCAACCGAGTTGCCCCAAAACTGTTTTAACAATATAACAATGTCAATTTACAGTTTACAACATGTGTGCCTCGTCGAACATCACAACCGACACACAAATATATCGGTCTGCACGACCCTTCGGTCGTTTACCTCTGCCCGAGTTCGGGCGTTCGTTCGGCCCAACCGATCGTTCAGACCCTCGGCCTGTTCCAACTACCGCAGGAAACTTCTCTGTTCTGTCGACCCTCTGTGCGCTCTGGTGGCGCCTTCGTTCGACCGGCGAACTGCCCTGCCTCGCCCCGAACTACCGTCGTTGTCCGTATCACTGTTCACCTTGTTCGTTCGACTTATCGTTCAACCGAACTGTCTTTTGACCGATCCCGAATTCTGCCTTCACATCGTCGCACTTGCTGTTGTGTGTTGAGCTATTCGCCGATTTGCCAAAGACCGAATGGTTAGAAGAATGATCGATGAAAACTTGATGCCTCTCCACTTGTGATGCGCCTCCAATATATAAGGATCCATCGTCAAGTTGGAAGGGGTGTCGGCCTCCAAACCGACCCCCAAATATCGTTCAACTTGTTCGTTCAGCGCCCCGGCCGACTCAACCGAAATTCGAACTGTCGTGTGTGTGGTCCTCTTGCGGGTTGGCTTTGTGCACGAACCCGCCCACGCAAGAAAGCGTATAAGCTAACGTCCAGTAGATCGCCTACTCAACCCGAATGTGTCCTCGTCGTCCGCAATTACCGTCGTCCGTTGTCGAGTCCCCTCATCGTGTCTTTCGGTCCACTTGCTGTGCGCGCCCACACTCTAGTTTATTCCCCGTTGTGTCTGCCACCCGTTCGTTCGCCCAGTCGTTCGGACTGTCGAACGACCCGGGCATGTGCGCCCATGCTTCGTTCCGTGCCAAGCCTCCAAACGGATGTCGGTCGGGTAGTCGTTTCCACCTTCGTTCGGGCCGCCCGTCGTTGTGCGGAGCGCCCGGTCCTCCGGTCGTTACATCCTTCCCCACCTTATTCCGTTGTCGTCCCGACAACCTCCACACCATCGTGCCCTCTTCGGCCTTCCATATCAAGTCGCCCTCCCGTTTTGTGATCCTATGCACTTCCCGGGAGTATGTATCCCATACTACATCAAGTCGGATATTAGACATCGACCAGGCTCCTCAATGTTTCGGACCTCCAAGTCACCATGTGTGGACCTCGGTGCAAGTGTTTAAATGAACACTCACTGTTTCGGTCCCCGGCTCAAGCTCGTGGGAACCCCACTTTTCTGCTGCCTATAGGACCAGTCTGCCCAATCACCCTACGGGCTCACTGCCTTGAGTAGCCAACGGTGAGCCCGGGCCCCTGTTTCATCTAAGCGAGCCCCGAAGGAGGTGAGTCTGGTGGCTCAACCTCGTTCACTGATTCGGCTATTCTGCTCGGACCTTCGTCCATCCATTCCATCTGTCTGTCGGGCCCTTCGTCCAACAACTGTTGTTGGTGCGCCCTCCGTTCTCCCTTTTGGCCTTTCGGTTTCTGACTCACTTCACTTCTTCTACCTTCCACCAACTCCAGCCTTCCTGCTAACTCTGAGGTGCTGTCTGTGAGTGTTTGAAGGACTCCTTTCTGTTTGGCGAGCCTTGTCTCTATAACCAACAACTGCTTGTTGGTTTCTTCTTCGTCCTCTACCTGTTCTTGCCCGATCTTATGACCCGTTTTGGCTCTACCCACTGTGGGAACTCTTATGGGTTCGCCCTCTCTCCCGTCATAGATGAAGAACTTCCTAAGGTGAGGAACCATGATTGCTTCGAATTGTTTCATGAATTCCCCACCAAGTATAACTTCATAATCGTCGATCCGTACCACGGTGAAATCGACTTTTCCGAACCACTCACCAATCCTCGTATCTACCTTCTCGGCTATACCAAGGATCGTTGCCGGAGGAGAATTTATAGTTTTCATTTGTGCTCCTGCTAGTGTCAACTTCAACCCAATTCTCCTCGCTGTTTCTTCATCTATGAAATTATGTGATGCGCCACTATCAATCATGGCTAGCACTTCTTCTCCCCCGATTTCCATCCGAACATATTCTAGCTCGTTCCTCTTCTGTGTTACTTCCCGGTCTATCTCTGCTATCGAAGTGGCGCTTGGTCCAACTTCGCTTGCAGCCTTACCGTGCTCGTTGTCCGTGGAGGAAACTTTTATCACTCCATGTTCCTGGAACTTCGGAGACCTTACTTCGACTTTCTTTTGTCTCTTCACGTCCCTGACTTCTCCCCTCAAGGTTTCAAGGTGTTTTTCGAGAATTAAGCACTCCTCTCTTTTCTGGTTCATGGCATGTCTCGTGCTCAATTCCCTTAATTCCGCTTCTAACATGAGTCCTCGGTTCATAAGCTGGCGTGTTCTTTCTTCATTGAAATTTTTGGCTTCTTTATCCATCATGGCCCGGAGTCCTTTCTCTGTTTGAGCCAACCCCCGGCCACACTTCTTGAACGCCATCTTCAATCTCTCGGTTTCGGCCCGAATCTCTCTTTCAAGCCCTTCCACGGTCGCAAATCCTAGCTTCTTGAAGAGAGGCACTTCGGTGCTCTTCGTAGGAGTTCTGTCTCTTTTCTTTGTTCCGGCGATTGTCTGCCTTTGTTCGTACAACTTCACCCTTGAGTTCTTATCTTTGCTTCCCCATGGTCGACTTGACTCCACTCGTTCGCCATGGGTCTCATCGTTCATTGCCATCTCGGTCCCCGACCTCTGAACGGTTTGACCAACCCGAACTTATTGTCCGTTTGGTCCCTCGTTCAATCGTTTACCCGAACGTTCGGTCTACTCGACCCGTTCAGCTCTTCATTCGTTTGCTCGCCCGGTCTGCTGACCCGAATCACAACACAGTTCGTTCAGCCTCCGGTTATTTACTCATCCGCTTCGCTGACCCAAACCTCGACCTGTCGTTCGGTCTTCGTTCACTGTTTGCCCGACCCGACCTTCGCCCGTTCGTTCAGCCTTTCCTTGTACTTGCGTGCACCTGTCACCTGTCCGTTCAACTCTGTTCACGTTCGCCCGGATGTGACACACCTGCAACTCCCTAACCGATTCTCTGTTTTGTCTTCAAGCTTCCGCCGGCCCAACCGGCTCTGGTACCATCTGTCACGCCCCCACTACTTTTTTTTTTGTTCGCAGGGGATGCGGCACCACCTTTGCCGGGTTTCGGGCAAAGTGGACTACGCCTTCACTAAGACTTCCAACACCAATTTACTTATTAAACCGTGTTATGTATATTATTATCCACCGTTAAATCTTTCCTTTATAACCGATGAGCAGATGTATAATTAACAATAATTATAATCTTCGTTCAGCAATAAACCATAACCAGCAATAATAAACAATCCACACGATTTAAATAACACGATGTTTGAATGGGCGGGCGCCAACTCCAACCAAGTTGCCCCAAAACTGTTTTAACAATATAACAATGTCAATTTACAGTTTACAACATGTGTGCCTCGTCGGACATCACAACCGACACACAAATATATCGGCCTGCACGACCCTTCGGTCGTTTACCTTTGCCCGAGTTCGGGTGTTCGTTCGGCCCAACCGATCGTTCAGACCCTCGGCCTGTTCCAACTACCGCAGGAAACTTCGCTGTTCTGTCGACCCTCCGTGCGCTCTGGTGGCGCCTTCGTTCGACCGGCGAACTGCCCTGCCTCGCCTCGAACTACCGTCGCTGTTCGTATCACTGTTCACCTTGTTCGTTCGACTTATCATTCAACCGAACTGTCTTTTGACTGATCCTGAATTCTGCCTTCACATCGTCGCACTTGCTGTTGTGTGTTGAGCTATTCGCCGATTTGCCAAAGACCGAATGGTTAGAAGAATGATCGATGAAAACTTGATGCCTCTCCACTTGTGATGCGCCTCCAATATATAAGGATCCATCGTCAAGTTGGAAGGGGTGTCGGCCTCCAAACCGACCCCCAAATATCGTTCAACTTGTTCGTTCAGCGCCCCGGCCGACTCAACCGAAATTCGAACCGTCGTGTGTGTGGTCCTCTTGCGGGTCGGCTTTGTGCACGAAGCCGCCCACGCAAGAAGGCGTATAAGCTAACGTCCAGTAGATCGCCTACTCAACCCGAATGTGTCCTCGTTGTCCGCAATTACCGTCGTCCGTTGTCGAGTCCCCTCATCGTGTCTTTCAGTCCACTTGCTGCGCGCGCCCACACTCTAGTTTATTCCCCGTTGTGTCTGCCACCCGTTCGTTCGCCCAGTCGTTCGGACTGTCGAACGACCCGGGCATGTGCGCCCATGCTTCGTTCCGTGCCAAGCCTCCAAACGGATGTCAGTCGGGTAGTCGTTTCCACCTTCGTTCGGGCCTCCCGTCGTTGTGCGGAGCGCCCGGTCCTCCGGTCGTTACATGAGGGCTTCCAGCGTCGAATTCCATCCACAGTGCGTCATAAATGCATCGACAGATGGATGAGAAAGCACTTCCAACTGTGGACACCATGGAACCACGAGTCCCTGTTCCAAGCTTTGGTTCTCGAAACCCTCCGGCAAGCTTTCGCTGTCACTGTGGATCTTTGCTTTTGAAGAGGCTGGACGAATAACCCATAAAAAGGAATATCCACTGGCCTTGAGCCCAAGAGCGATCTCCTGATTTTGTTCTTTCGAAAGAACCGCGAGGCTTCCGAAGGAAACGTACACAACGCTCCCGGGTTGCTTAGAATTCAGCCAATCCATGCACTTTACAGTTTTCCACATATGTGCAACGGAGTCTGCGTCTCGGGCATTCCGTCCGTCCAAGAAAGCAGAGGGTATGAGAGGACCGACAGCGCGAATGGGAGCTATCACTTTCATTGAATTTATTTCTTCAGACTCGAGTTCATTAAACGAATTTCCAAGAACCCACGTTGCCTCTGGGAGAGACATAAATTGATCAGCTAAGACTTGCAGGGAGTAGGGATTTGAAGGTTGCAGAAAGGATGGCAGATCAGAGACACTCAGCGGTGGATGTCCTATGTCACTCGCTGTCTTTTCCGTTTCGTTCAACGGGATAGCTGAAAGCAAGAAGAACATTACGTTAGAATTAGAAATAATGAGAACGCGATGAAAATATATATATATATGGGCTTGGATGCAGTTTTTGTAATGTAAAATATACCCAGTTTTCCATGGAAAAAATGGTAATATATTGAATAAACTGCACAAGATTGCGTCCAGAAAAAAGCCCAAGGAATGTTAAACTTTTTTGCAACTTCCGGAACCCAGCCAAGAAAGGGGTCTTGAACGATGCAAGAAATGTGGATGCCTTGAGCGTTAAGCCTCTCTATCAGATTTCCCAACGTCACTCCTCCTATGTTGTATAACATTTTCCACACAATAGGTAGGTCCTCCCGCTCAGAATCTGTGGTCAGTCCGTCTGGGATTGTCTCGAACCCAACTTCCTCGGACCTCTTTGAGCCTCCGGATGTTGCGCCTTGCGCTTGTAACATCCACCTACGGTTTGCCTCCGTCGTCACAAAGGTGACCCCGACATTTTTGGAGGCGAGCTGTTTGGCAAATTGCAGCATTGGATTGATATGACCCTGCGCTGGAAAGGGCACCACCATAACGTGAAGCTGTCCGTGCTGTATCCCCTCTGAAGAACCCATTCTCTTACCGAAAATTTACTACACAAAGTCAGCAAATATCCAAAGACTCCGTTTGTTGCAGGCTCTGGACTCTTCTCACTACGCTTGCCCCTTGTGGAGGTGATTTATATACAAGCTCCTCCATTCTATGAATATATATTCTGTGTCTCCCTAAAAAACCAATCCTTCATAGTCTCTTTAAGAGTGTCGTCGGGGTCTGGTCTGCAAGCCTGCTGTCAGCGAGGCCCGCCCCTCTGTGGCCTGAACTTCAAGTCGCCAGACTCTTATCTTATCTTTCCAGTTGTCAACCTGGCCCGCAGTGCGCACCGCTATGGTCCGAACCCCTGAGCTTAAATCAATTGCTGATTTATGGGCGCGGTTAGTCCATCTGTTCCCATTAGTCAATTCCTAGATAGTAAGCTCCTAACCTACCCGTTATCGATAGTAGGTTCTGTCCGGAGATAGATCCGACCCAACGAATGAATAAGTCTTTCAATCCCACTCACCGAAAAACGCAAGCAACCCACTTACTTGACCCTATACTTATTGTAATGAATCAACAAGTCTCCCAATCTTTATTACGAATTTCTTCCTATATCTATAGTTGATAAGCAGGCGGTACCTCTATATTATGACACAATAGGATAAGGCGAGTTCTAGGGAATTGCTTCATTCAACATGGGTAGCAGTTGGAATTCAGGGGTAAGTCACTAGCCCGAATAGCTCATATGAATAGTATGGATAAGGCGATGCCTAAACTTCATTAATAGATGTTTCCACTTCACTCCCGGTTCCCAGACTAACCCCCTGGTAGTTCTGCCAACATAGCCACACTGAATGAGCATAGCTCCTTATCACCTACTATCAGCCATTGCAGAATGAGCATAGCCTCCACAGGACGGCAGCACAGGGCGGGAAGAAGTACGGTACCGGGAAGGTACACAGGGAATATAGTCTCTGGTAGTGCCAGTATGGGAAGGTAGGTAGGTAGGTAATGCTTGCCCGCATAATGAGAGATTAGTTATGGTTTTTTTTGCCTCGAATGGGTCCTTTTGGTGCCCAAATGGGGTCCTTCCTCTTGGCTCTTCTAGCCAAGAGCACTACCTCACTATAGTCTTTTTCCCTACAAGCTATCGACCCTG
Source organism: Pinus taeda (assembly GCA_000404065.3). Classification (NCBI taxonomy): domain Eukaryota; kingdom Viridiplantae; phylum Streptophyta; class Pinopsida; order Pinales; family Pinaceae; genus Pinus; species Pinus taeda. Next base: position 19,528 of record APFE030820814.1, on the reverse strand, counting down.
CCTCAATATCTCTCGGAGCCTTTGGGGAGCGAAAAAAGGACCCGGAGGGCGCTTTCCTGTAATCAGGGAAGGAAGCTTTTCAAATGCCAAAAGTGGGATTCCAATGGATATTGCTGGATGGTACAGCTGTTACTTGCTTTTCGTTACTACCTGGCTGGCTTAAGAACCGAGCTGGTCGAATCAATGGGAGGGACACCCTTTCCACCGTGGGCTCTTAATAAAAGAAACGGGCTGGGATAAGAGCCAGGCTTGCTTGCTGCAATTGCTGGCTGGTTAGCTTGTTAGCTGGGGAGCTGGGGAGCTTGCTGGTTAGGCTGGCGGGTATCGCTTGCTTGCTGTTTGCTGGTTGATTAACCAAGAGCGGGGCCAGCATATGCTTTTCAATCTCAAAACCACCTAATGCTTTATGCCCCCACCTCCTTAACATAGGCCACCTTGAAGTATTGAAATTACCAGGTCAAACCAAGGTCGAGTAAGCGGTATTAAATAAATATATGATATTAATATTGTTTAATTAATATGAAATATTAAATGGATAAATGAATTATTCAAAGTCGTTCTTGCAAAGTGATAAGATTTTCACTTTAAATATTCCCTAAATCACTTTTTTTTATACATTTCACATGTGTTTATCTATTAATTAATCTGAGTTCATGGATCTAAATCTATTCTAATATATTAATAATTTTAGTTCATGGATCTATATCTATTCTAATTTCTTGCATTGTGTGAAAGTAATATTTTGTTATATTTAATGTTTTACACGACAAACCTTTGCATAGTGGAGATAATACCATCCTGCATAATATATAAAACTCATCTTATTAATTATTGTGAATAAGGATTAATGTGGTTTATTGTTGATTATGTAGTGAAAATGGTGAGAAAACGTTGCTCTCAACTTTAAGCGAAGGTCCCAAACTATAAATCATTATTACCTTATTGAATATGATCAATTCGTTTATAAAGATCCATTTTAAATCAATATTTATCATACATGACCGGGATAAAATATTTTGAAGGGTAGACTTTGAAGATTTATTTTAATTTTATATTTATCATAAGTTGATAGGGATCAAATTATTGGAAATGTAAATTTGAGAAAATGATTTATGCTTCAAATGATTTAATCTTTGTTGTTTCTCCATGAAATCTAGCGAATGCTTAGTGTAAAGCTTCATTGTTATATCGACTAAATACTATAAGGGTAACAAAGGATTGGTTGCCCAATGCCACCTCAAAAACAAGTCCCCTTCTCTTTAGTGGAATTTCACCACAAGGGAGGCTTCCTTGTATTCTCCTATAAAGTGTATTCTAATTAAAAGGCTCGAGGTGATATAAATAGCCTAGGGAAAGATATTTAAAGCTAAAAGTACACTCAAATCTTCTTTATAAAGGAAGAACTATAGACTAACTAAGGACTACTACAAGTTAGGGTTTATTGATAATCAATGGTAAGAAGTATCTGAACATGTAGCAATGAAAGAAACTTATCCCTAAATGATTTAAGTTAACAAAGGGATATGCGAACCCTCAAGTAGGCTTCAAGTTGAACCCTAGCTAAGGACTAGGGTTTCAATGACACAAAGGAGTTAAGAAAAGATGATGGACTAGCTTTAATATAGAAATTTAACCATTATAAATGTTATATTTAGTGATTTAAGGGTTCAAGATGCTAAAGCTTGGACTTTCATCCACAATGACCAGATCAAGCTCAACTTTATGATAATTCAACCCTAGGAAACCTTAGCAACTTTCCTTAAAAAGCTTATGAAAGGTAAAAATAAGGAAAATATTTAAGTTTTGATGAATTTTGATAAACACAACCTTAGCAAATGCCTAATCCTACAAGCGATAATGGAATTTTAGTGAAGAATTTAAAATGAAGATGAAGTTTGCTACCTTTTTTGTGAGGGGAGAAATTAAGTATAGAAAATGCACCCTAGGAGTTATTCTATAGGTTTCAAGAAAGAATAATTTTAACATACAAAATTTAACCAAGTTTCCAATAAACAATATGCATTTAGGCATGGAACATTTTAGAAACCATTTCCTAAATTCATTAACATGCAAAATATTAAAAAAAAATTAGCAACAAACTTATAAATTCCACTAAGAAACTTTTCTTTCAATCCTGAAAAGGCATATCCAATGCAAAATTCAATCTCCAAGATAATAATGCTACATAAAAATTACATTTTGACAAGTAGCAAGTTAGACAAAGGAAATTCATACTTTCTCTAATGAGGTTGAATTCACAAGTGTGATGATCATAAATAAAGTAGATGGATCCTTGTAACCACCCCTACCTCATTTACCCAAATTCACTGACCTGCTAGGGTAAACATGAGACAAAGGGTTACTATGACATAATCCAACATCCCATCTCTATTTAAGGAAGTGGGGCCTATAAATTGACCACAAACTAACAACTCACAACATCCCTTATGGCTATAGGACACTAAGGGACCAAAGGACCACCCCAGGAGACCAAGCCCTGAGCCGTGGCTGCATTTCTCACAATTTAACCCCTAATTGCATGCATGACAAGGCCCCATGTGGTTTTAGGCCTCCAACTACATGCACAACACTACCTGAGTGTGGTTGGGACCCAAATTGTCTAGTTCAGAGGGTGTGGTCCCAAAATCTAAGCCACAATCCTAGGTCAGCCTCTGGGCTATTGCCCAAAACTGCCTAAGACTTCTCATAATCATTAATGACATGAAAACAAGGGTAAACCTTCAAACTTGAATAAAAATTGACCTAGACTAACTAGAACATACTAGGAATTTCGTCAAACACATGACATAAATGTAAGCTACAGGTTTGGAATGCATATTTGATCATTAAAGTCTGAGATTCATCTCAGAATCAGTGAGAAGGCCCTATGCCCTCTTCACATAGCTACAACAACATTTATTAGTCCATATATTCAACAACTAACCAATAGATAAACAATTCATCACAAGTGCCATAAATGATACACATCATATAACCAACATATAACAATAAAATAGACTCCATATAAACCATGGTAAGGAAGTTATAAGATAATCATCATAATCAACACATATTCTCATAAATCAAAATAGGAAAAAACCTCATATTAAGATATGAAAATTCCAACCACGTACCACCCGACCATAGATTGGGATGAACCAAATCTTTCTTTAAGCCAATCACCCATGTGCCATATTCCAGGCATGAATGTGGGATGTCATGGAATAAACCAAGACAAACCAAACCAGTGCTTTTAGAGGCAAAACCATCTCAATCCTCAACTAGTAACTCCACCTCACTGTTAGACAACATTAACACCAACCACATTGGTCTCTACCCAAGTTTTCTAAGGCTCCAGGAATGAGTAACTCAACCCATAACCTTCCAAGACTCCATATCATTTGTCCAACTCAGCTCCAGAAACTAGTAACTCAACCCACCAAGGGCTTGAGAGCGTTTGTCCCAACCTAGGCTCCAGGAATTGTAATTCAACCTAAGTTGTTCCAGGGCTTCCAGAGTGTTTGTTCCAACCCACAACCATAAGGATTTATGAGCACCAACCAGGAAACAATTAAGTGGAAAAATCCACAACACCATGGTTATCCAGGAAATGGGAAGGCAAGGCTAAAACCATTGTCAATCTAGGAAATCATCCATGTCAATGAAAACACATAAGTAGATAATCATATGCATATACCATGCATCCATAAATCAACAAGGAAATCACACATGCAACTTGTAACCTACAAAGAAATCCAATTATAATTGTTGATACATCTATTCCTTTGCACTTTCATACTTTCCTTTGTCTTCTTTATCCAAATCCAAGTGAATACTAGAGTGCTCCAAGCATGCTCCAAGAATACTCTAAGTGTGAAAGAGTATGAGAGAATGAGAGAATAGAAGAGAGCTCCAAATCTAAATTGACACAAGATAAACTAGAAAAAAGCCATGAAGTGATCCTCAAAATCCTTTTTAGCATTGAGGCCTCTATTTTCTTCATTTTTCCTTCAATTTTCCCCTCACGGAAATTTGTGACCTTTCATCTCCCTTTTCTCGTATTTTCCTTTATTTTCATAAATAAATGACAATTAATGCCACTTTGTCTTTTCTAATGCCTTTGTCAACCAAAAGTGATCCCCTTTAGGCTTTTTTTCCCACCATTCATCTTGGAATACATGTCCCGTGACCTTGGTCTTATATTTTTTTACATGGAAAATCAACCAAGGGTTGTTAAAACCCCCCCTGCTTGGGGTAACATCGCCATTAGTGTTCTATGACACCTATGACTAGCAAACCTCTGAAAACAAAACATAATGCCCATGGAGCTTTATAACACAACTCGTTGCAGTATTTACATTGACCATTGTTGAAAACATGATAATCATATCGTTTACTTGAGCTTTATAACACAACTCATTATGGTATCTACAATAAAAGCCACACATACTTATGCACATTTGATTCAACCAACAAATAAACATATTGTTCATGGATCTTTATATATCCACCTTCATACAATATTCATAATAAAATACACATATATACATATGTACATTTTCTCTAACCAGAAAATAGAAGAATATAATGGCTATATCCACAACAAGTGAATCCAAAGGTTCACACCTCCATCCTCAAAGTAATATTAGGATTCACCTCCTTCCTAGGAAGTCTAGAATCCATTGCCAAGAGAAAAGTTTGCATCGAATGATCAACGCTACTATCCTTACACTACTTGTTACCCCAACGAATAGCTACCAGCTCGTTTCTCCAGGGTACACTCCCAATGTGCTTTTGATTCCATCTAGTAATGTTAATGACCAAAACAAATTCATTCCCTGACCTTCCCTTCTCTACTGCATTGTCCCTCAAGCAATCTGGTCACCCCCTTCTATGCAATCACACACCTTCCAAGTTATATTAACATCCCTTGCTCTGCTACACAATCGCTTAGGTGATCCATCTCTTGACGAGGTATCCTCACATCAGAAGTGTAACAACCTTGGTGAAAATTCCATGTAATAAAATTTAAAAAGAATAACCACGGTCGATGGGACACTTATTCCAAGCTGAATGTTGGGCAAGACATATTAGGGTGTGTTCATTTGGTTGTTTATGGCTAAGGAAATTGGCAAAGGCAAAGGCTAGGGCTTTGGAAAGGAAAAATGGCATTTTTGGCACATTTATTTATGAAAATAAGGGAGATTGGGAGAAAAAAAAGGTGATGTGAGGAAGAAAATGAAGGAAAATAATGGAAAATGAAGAAAATATAGGCGTCATTCCTAAAAAGGATTTTGAGGATCAGTTGGTAACCTTTCTTAAGTTGAGTTTTGGAGTTCTCTCATTACTCTCTCTCTCTCTCTCTCTCACACACACACACACACACACACATACTCTTGGACACTTAGAATTTCTTGGAGCAATTTTGGCATTGGAGCAAGAAAGGAAAACAAGGTAAGAGGAAGTAAAGATCATGCAGGGAAAGGCAGGATCAAGTAACTCCAACATGCTTCATTGCAGGTATTAACTTGCATGTGTATTTTCCTTGCTATATTTGGCATGCATGGCCTTGCATGTGGTTATTTTCTATCATGGCATGGGTTTTTCCAATTGTAATATTGTTTTCGGCCTACCCTTGCCATTTTCGAATAGTCATGGGTTGATGGGGTTTTCAAGTTTTGGTTGAGCTAGATTGTCGGGTTGATTCAAAGCTGAGTGGGTTGGATCTACGAATGATAGAGCACATGGCCTAGTGGTCCCTGAAATAGACTGTGGATCACGGTAAAGCCACTAGCCTAGTGACCCCTGAGCTAGATCGTGGGTTCCAATAAAGCGAGGATTGTGTTGCCTTGGTGGGCCTAGGAATCCTTGTCGATTAATGGCAAGATATACGGTAAGGACAAGAGGTCATTTGCTCTCCATTCGGCCTAGTAATCCCAGATTTGGGATATGTGGTAAAACCTCAAGAGTGGGTCTTAGTTTAAGGCCTACTGATCTGGGATTAGATTGTGGTAAAGCCTGAGAGACTAGGAGGCAGGAAAATTCCTCACAGTGTAGGTGGTGAAATCCGGTGGCATCCATGCTTGTTTGGCCTAGTGATCGGCTAGATATAATGGTAAATATTGTTTTGATATGGTTCATTGTGTTGGTCTAGTGATCCAAGATGGATTACAATGAATACTGGTTTCTATTGATGAGGGTAAGGTGGTTTCACCTCGGTATGCCCTAGTTAGTTCTTTTGGTTGAGTCCCACATTCATGCTTGGAATGTGGCACAAGGGTGAATGGATGAAGAGAGATTTGGCTCAGTCAATTTTATGGTTGGGTGGAACATGGTAGTCCCATATCCAGTTGGTTTATTTCATTCATTAATGAGAAATTCATTCCCTTCATTTCCATGTGAAAATGTATTGATGTATATGTGGGTTTTGATCATTGATATGTTTACGGTAATTATGTTCCTATTATGTTGGTTATATGTATATTTTATGACAGTAGTTATGTATGGCTCTCAATATGTTTTTACTTGTAAATGAATGGATAATGTATGTATGGCCCAATAGATGATAATGCAGCAAATGGCATGAGGGAACAATGGTTCATAGCGATTCTCAAATAAGTATGATATCCTTACACTTAATTCAAATGTTTACACATGTAGGTTACATGTTGATGATATGTTTTATGAAATTCATGGCATCGCTAGTAGGAGTCTAATTATGGTATTTTTCATCCTATTACTTTTTCATAATTGTTTCCCTGTATTTTTACTAATTTCAAGCTATCACTCCATTTTGGGATGTGGCTTAGGCTCTAGGCCTTAAAAAGTGGCTTAAATCCCGGGGTCGTTGGCACATAAATAACAATATTTGTCTCTCATTGATCTGAAAATGGGGCACTAAAGGCTTCTTGTCAAGGTTACAAGAACCTCTCCCACTTCCAAAGCTTAAATATTTCCAAGACCTTATGATTAACCAATTGTGGAATTAAAAAGTGCTTGAAAATAGGTGTATGCTTTTAGTTTGCCTTTAATTGTTAAGTTATGTTGCTTATGCTGATATTTAAATACATGTGACGGTAAGTAAAGTAGCAAATAAACAAACACACATAACAACAATATAATGTGGAGTTCACCCAAACCTCTTAGGCTATGTCTCCTTGAGCTCTAGTCAACTCAACTAGGTTCTCTGGGATTATGGCATCAATTCTTTTACAAGCTCCACACTCAACACAATTGGTTTACACAGAAATAATGGGCTTCGAATACCATCTTATCCCGCTGACTGTCCGTACTTTTGCAGACATATCTAGGCTTCTCTGAACTAGATTCATTCAATCAACGCTCTGAGCGATCTTTCTATAGCTTGCACCAACTCCCTCAGAATTCTTTCACTGTCTTTGAAATGCCTTCTTCTATCTTCAGCACACTTTAGACACCAGCAATAGCTGGATCATTTGATCTCTTTTTTGTTCTTGGATCTGGCTCTGGCTCTTGGCTCTTAGGAGCTTCTGGTTCTGCTTGACCTCCAAGTGAATCTCTGCACTCTTTGCATTATCTCTTGGCCTCTGTGCATGTATCTTGAACTCTCTGTCAAGCACTCTGATTATTACAATGTGCGAGCCCCCTGTTAATTGTGCTCTCTATGTTTTTGTGAGGAATCATCCGACTCTATGGCTCCCCTAGCCATTCCTCTGTATCTCATCACGAGGAATCATTCCCTTGCATCCCTTTAGCTCTTTGAATGGCCCTCTGGCTCACCGTCTCTATGGCTCTGCATCTTGCCCTCTGGCGCTCTGGCTCTGTGGCTCTGCGTCTAGCCATCTAGCTTTGTGGCTCAGTGGCTCTCTGCGTGTAACACATTCCTGCATCATTATTACAAATGCCTGCTTACAGCATGGCAAGGAGAATGGGACAATTACAAAGGAAATACACAGGCAACCTCTTTCCAGGACAAAATCCACGAAAAACCATATTTCCAATACACAGAGAATATACACGGAAATACACTATTGGGCCCAAAATCTAAACTTCAAAATCTATGAAATCACACTCATAATCCCTATTGGGTCCACCTTCAATCGCAATATCACAATCACATTGTCGCATAGCCAAAACCCAAATACATAGAATAAATTGAAAATCTGAATTTCTGGATTTCAAATATTATGAAATCACGTTGATAATCCCCATCGGGTCCGTGATTTATCGACATATTGCAATCGCATATCACATGTCAACAGCCCTTGTATCGGGAATCACCGATCACCGATATCCGCGTATCGTTATCAGCCCCATTGCTATATCGCACATTGCAATTGCAATGGCCTCGGGGCCTTCCCTTTGATCATGTCGATCACTGATATCGCACATCGCATATCGCATCGGCGGGGATCTATGTCCCTGCTCCTCTAATCATTGATCGCCTCAATCATTCCAATCGTCGATTCAATCACAACCGTCCATTCCTTCCCGGATCCAATGGTTGTCAATGAAGCGCTCCTCGCGCAGTTGCATAATTGCATGTCGATGTGCCTGGGGTCCCGATATCGGGTGAAGGCCTAGCTCCGATGCGATAAGTTGAAGGTCGCAATTGGGGTTCCTTCCACCTTTGGCCTAAGTCCTTCGCTTTGGCCTTTTGTGATGCAATTTCTTCAATGAGCCTTTTAGGCCATTTTTATAAGAAATGCCTCCTTTTCTAAGGATAAGGGGCAATCTTCTTTCTGTGATAACTTCTTCATCCGAAGTTCATTTCAACCCATTCAAGTTGCATTAGATTCAGATTGAAAGGATCTATGCAATGGGTCTATTTTCAAAAGCATTTTTTTTCTTTCATTTTTGAGTGAAAAGTCATCTAGGATCATTTTATGATCATGCCTTTCGACTAAAAAGCTTTTGGTCTCCAAAAGACTGATATACTAATATGAATAGTAAATGAGAGTAACATCACCCTCTTCTTTCAGCCTCCATACACTTGCCTTGCGTAGTGCCTCTAAACCAAATCCTTTCACCACTTTCCTTCCTGGATGTGTTGGTCCTCCTGGGAAGAACTGTTTTCGTCCTTGAATTCATGCAGAACTCCTGTTGAGAAGATTATAGAAGCTAGTTTGAACTTCTCTTCCTGGATCATTATCCAAGGTGGCTTAAACAAAAGTGAACTTACATCTGCTTCAAAAAAAACTTTCATTTGTAACTGTTTGACATGTTGTCAACAACAACTGTTAACAACAATAGAAATACAGATAACAAGTGGATGGCCTAAAATCCCGCTTCAACAAAAGAAATAGATTTTCACATCTTGTGAACACCTCAATGTCTTACATCTACATACAAATGATGGACTAGATAACAAGCCCTTAAAACATGTCTTTAAAACAAATGACCCTTCAAGTCAAGCATGTCTTTACATCTTTTCTACATGCTTTTCCAAAGATGAAACACTTCATCATTATCTCCATCTTGGAGACCAAATCAACTTTTCTCAAGTCAATATTACATGCATGTTTAAAACAAGGCAATCAACCCTTCAAGTTAATTACACATACATGTTCAAATACAAGGAAACATCAACATCCCTATGTTCATTCACATCATGCTTATGCATGCATTTCATCCTTCAACTTTAGCTTAAGCACAATATACTTTTGAAGCTAAAATGAACATAATGTTGCAGCATTAAAGTGAGTCTCCTACTCAACTTTTCCATTTACCTTCTTGGTAAAACCATGCAACTTGCATTCCATTAACAAAGAAATGCAAATAGATGCCTCAAATCAAAATACATGTAATCTTTAATTAGATAATGACTATAACCATTTCCTATCAATCCATTTCAAAGGTGTTACCTTTGTCTGCACATCAGCATCAACATGTGAATCATCCTGAAACATGTCATTGATGGAAACTTTCTTTCCATTTTTGCCATTTTCTCTTTCCACCTTCTTCAAGTTTCGTGGAAGCATTGTTGGATTCAGAGTCCAACACTTTTCAACAATGTGTCCTTGCTTATGGCAGTAATTGTGACACATGTGCATCCTCTTAACACCATGATTTGCCTTGTCCAATAGACCTTTGGCTTCTTGCTTCATTTCCCTCAAAATTTTCTTGTATGTGGCCATTCTCTTCCAAAATCTAGAAACATTATGGTTATCCAAACCACAAAAGGAACATGCAATTATTTTCCGATACTTATATGGAAATTTACCATGCTTAACAAAATCAAAAGGAATATGATTAGAACCAGATTTATACCTTTCTCTTCCACCTTTATTGCCTTCTTGAGGAGGTGAATTGAATGAAGTAGCTCCCTTTGGAACACAATCAACCTCTTCAATGGTTTCAGAGTTTCCACAACTCTCTCGTTCAAGTGTATGCTGATGTACACCTTCTTTCTGCAAAGTATGCTTCAATTATTGCATTCCCCAAGAATAAAATCTTCACAATCTTGAGGTAGAAGACCAGAAATAAAACTCTTTCTTGGAATTGTTTCAATGGCCTTCATGACACCTTTGGAACTTTCTCCATAAGACTGTCCATAGCCAAGACCCAAATACTTAGGCCTTTCCTCAACCATTATTGGCTCCTTAATACCCTGTGCATGTTTAACAAACCTTTTCCTTCATAGCCCATCTTGGACATTAACTTGGAACCTATGCCTCTAGTATGTTTTTCAAAAGAACCAATATAAGCATTCTTAGAAGAAATTGAAGACAAACAGGAATTGTTTACCTCTTCTTCAAGCTGATACTGACGAAGGCTTATTTGGCAACAAAGAGCTGCATCTCCAACTCATGCATCCTTTTAAGGTTCATATTTTCAATATGAAGTTTCCTCTCCATTTCCTGCAATTTTTCAGAAAGCAACTGTTTCTCTTCCTCCACGGAATTCAACTGCTCTCTAAGTATGCTACTCTTCCTTCCATCCTCATACATTTCTCTGACCTTGTCCATCATGATGAACAACTCTTGCTTCATGGCTCCATCAGAGAATCTTGTGATGAAGGAGGAATTTGAGGACTCACGTGTAGAAGTTGTCATTATCAAAATGAACAAAAGAACTTCAAACAAGATTAACAAAGAGCTTATTCAAGCACCCTCTTGCAACAAACCTCTTGTACTTCAAGGATTGCTTTGAGGTCCTTTGAGATAAGAATAACGCCTTCAACCCTTCTTCCTTCTTGTCTTCCCCTAGACTTAGCTAACAATAGCTTTCCCTTCACCTCTACCAACTCAAACAATAGGCAGTCTGCAAACAAGCATACAATCAACATCTAACTATTTAAACACTTTTTAGACAAGCAATCTTTGCTCTGTCAATCAAGCATTCTGATATGATACCATTTGCACTAGTATAACCAGCATTGACATCACCTTCTTTGAAGGTGGGTTTAATCAAACTTAAGTTCTGATACCACCTGATCTAAAAATGGGGCACTAAAGGCTTCTTATCAAGCTTACAAGAACCTCTCCCACTTCTAAAGCTTAAATATTTCCAAGACCTTATGATTAACCAATTGCGGAATTAAAAAGTGCTTGAAAATAGGTGTATGCTTTTAGTTTTCCTTTAACTGTTAATTGATTTAATTTCTATTGCTTATGCTAATATATAAATACATGTGATAGTAAGTAAAGCAGTAAATAAACAAACACACATAACAGCCATATAATATGGAGTTCACCCAAACCTCTTGGGCTACGTCTCCTTGAGCTCTAGTCAACTCAACTAGGCTCTCTAGGATTATGGCATCAATTCTTTTACAAGATCCACACTCAACTCCATTGGTTTACACAGAAACAATGGGCTTAGAATACCATCTTATCCCGCTGGTTGTCCATACTTCTGTAGATAGATCTAGGCTTCTCTAGACTAGATTCTTTCAATCAACGCTCTAAGTGATCTTGCTCTAGCTTGTACCAACTCCCTCAGAATTATTTCACTGTCTCTGGAATGCCTTCCTCTATCTTTAGCACACTTTGGACATCAGCAATAGCTGGATCATTTGATCTCTTTGTTGTTCTTGGCTCTGGCTCTGGCTCTGGATTTGGCTCTAGCTCTGGCTCTTGGCTCTTACGCGCTTCTGGTTCTGCTTCACCTCCATGAAAATCTCTGCACTCTCTACATTCTCTTAGCCTCTACGCATGTATCTTGAGCTCTCTGTCATGTGCCCTGATTATTATAATGTGTGAGCCCCCTGTTAATTGTGCTCTCTGTGTTTTTGTGAGGAATCCTCCAACTCTGCGGCTCCCCCAGCCGTTCCTCTATCTCTCATCATGAGGAATCATTCCCTTGCGGCCCTTCACCTCTTCAACTGGCCCTCTAGCTCACCAACTCTATGGCTCTCCATCTAGCCCTCTGGCACTCTGGCTCTATGGCTCTGCGTCTTACCATCTGGCTCTGTGGCTCTCTGCATCTAATGCATTCCTACAACATTGTTACAAATGCCCGCTTACAACGTGGCAAGGAGAATGGGACAGTTACAAAGGAAATACACAGGCCGCCTCTTTCCAGGACAAAAACCACGAAAAACCATATTTCCAATACACAGAGAATATACATGGAAATACACTATCAGGCGCAAATTTTGGACTTCAAAATCTATGAAATCGTACTCATAATCCCTATCAGGTCTGCCTTCGGTCGCAATATCACAATCACATCATTGCATGGCCAAGACCCAAATACACCGGAATACATTGAAAATCCAAATTTCTGGATTTCAAATATTATGAAATAACGCCAATAATCCCCTTCGGGTCCATGATTTATCAGCATATTGCAATTGCATATCGCATGTCAACAGCCCTTGTATTGAGGATCACTGAACGTCAATATCGGTGTATTGCTATCGGCCCCGTCGCTATATCACACATCGCAATTGCAATGGCCTCAGGGTCTTCCCTTTGATCATTCTCATCGTCGATCTGCCGATCCACTGATCACTGATATCGCACATTGCATATCATATTGACAGGGGTCTATGTCCCTGTTCCTCCAATTGCCGATCACCTCGATCATTCTGATCACTAATTCAATGACACTTGTCCATTCCTGCCCAAATCCAATTATTGTCAATGAAGCGCTCATCGCACAGTCACATAATCGCATGTCGCTATGCCTAGGGTCCCGATATCGGGCGAAGACCTACCTCCGATGTGATAAGTCAGAGGTCACAATCGAGGTTGCTTTCGCCTTTGGCCTAAGTCCTTCCTTTTTGCCTTTTGTGATGCAATTTCTTAAATGAGCCTTTTAGGCCATTTTTATAAGAAATGCCTCCTTTTCTAAGGATAAGGGGCAATCTTCTTTCTGCGATAACGTCTTCATCGGAAGTCCATTTCAGCCCATTCAAGTTGCATTAGATTGAGATTGAAAAGATCTATGCAATGGGTATATTTTCAGAAGAATCCATTGACTTTCATTTTTGATTTAAAATTCATCTAGGATCATTTTCTGATCACTTTTCGCTGGTAGGAAAGCCCGTGAGAGAGACTTTAGGTTGTTGGTCACCTCCTTACCCATAGCATGAGATAGACTATGGCCTAAGAGATCCAGAACAATAGTGGGACCCAGGGACAGGCTGTTTGAGTGGTTGACTTGTCTCTTGAGGGTTTTGTTGATAATGTTGGATGACTGTGTGTGATGTTCCATCGATTCCACTTTCTTAAGGTCACATAGGAGGTTGAATCTGATCATATTAGCCTCTCATCTCATGCTTACCCCAGTTGGCATGGTTACTTAGGTGGATGTAGGAGGAGGGTGTTACAGAGTGGTATTAGAGCATGGTTCACCCCTCGTACTGGATGGGTGGTGTGTGTTGGTCATGCATGCATGTCAGTTGCATGTGTGTCTCTTACACTTGCATTTCATGTGCTCGTCGCATTTGTTGGATGATTGATTATGGTTGTTGTAAGGTTTCCATGTTCAATTTGATGTTGATTTTGTGGAATGCATTTGTCAATATGTGACTGGTTGCATATGGTATGTTGCTTAGATGTTGATTTTATGTTGCCTACTTACATCCTTGTATGTTAAGTTACATTCTTGAATATGTTGATTACATGTATCATTATTGTAGGCTGATTACAAGAATTGATCGCTAATGTTCAACTACATGTGTTTATGCGTATTTGTAGTTGATTAGGCATCGCTTATCCATGTTTTTGGTTACATGTGGCAATGTGTACAATGGAGTAATGGTTGTTGTCATGCTTGAGGTCATAGAATGAAATGTCTATATGGCCTTGCATTGATGATTTTACCCTATCTAGAATGATGTTTATGCGTTGATGCACTTACTTATTGTATGTATATATGTTATTATGTCTATGTTATATATGTATCACGTTGATTTGGTGATCTTGTAGACAAGGTATCCTCTCAGAGCTATACTAAGGTATGTTGATTTATTGTGATTTGGTTTATCTGACATATTATGCATTGCAGGAAGAAAGATTAAATGACTAACAAGAGGGTTGACTATAAAGACTCTCCCTATGAATTCGAAGAGAAACATGATGTTGGGAACTCTTCTAATTTGGCAGTTACATTGAGAATTTTGATGGAAGCGATAAGGAGTTGTAAGGAATATAATGGCTAGATCATATAGGTACAAGAGAAGCAAGCAGAGGTTAATGTTATGCTTCTTCAGACTTTGTCAGACTTGCAGGGGCAAGGACCACTTCGTATCATGCATGGACAGGTCGGATAGATCTGATACAATGACAGATGGCAAGTTGTTGGACATTGTGGATAGGAGGGGTGATGATTATAGGCACTATTCTAGTTCTAGTTCTGATAGACATAATGATCATCGTCGCTATCATCTTTACAGGAGGAATGATAGGGTATACTTTCCCAATGATTTTAAGAAAGAAAAACCACCTACTTTTGATGGAGATGTCAAGAAGTCAAAAGATGCAAAGGCTTGGATACTTGGAATGAACAAATTCTTTGAGTTGCATGAGTACACAGATAACATGAAGGCCAGCGTAACTATCTTTAGCTTGAAAGGTAAAGCAGGCATTTGGTGGGAAGATGTGAAGTGGGTCAGAGACATCAGGATGGATGATTTGAGTTGGCAAGAGTTCAAGAGGATTTTCAAGAAGAAGCACTTGCCAAAAAGGTACTACAGCATTAAGGCTAAAGAATTCTACGAGCTTAAGATGGATCAATGACAGAGGAAGAGTACATGACCAATTTTCTGGAGTTATTGAGGTATGTACTGTATCTTACTTATGAGAATCTAAAGTTCAGAGATTTGTCAGTGGTTTTCCATTAACATTTAGAGATTGGATTGAGTATGATGAGCCTCAGTCACTTGAGGAATTCATTGGGAAAGTGAAGCATTTCTATGAACAATCAAAGCATAAGAATGAATCTCAGCATGGATGGAAAGGAAGGGACAAAAGTAAAGGTAAATGGTATTATAAGAGGAAAAGGCCTTCACATGCAGATGAGAAAGAGAATGTGGTACCACAAAATAGATTTAATGCGGCTAAACAGGGACATGGGTCACATCAGTAGTAACAACATAGAGATGAGGGCACTGGTCGATTAGAGTGTTAGACATGCGGCAAGGAGAACCTTAAGAGAGATTGTCCATAGAATCAGGGTGGTAGGCCTCAAATATATAGTGCACAGGAGGCACAGACCATTGGAGTTGTTGGCCAAGGTATTCCAGATATTTATGCAACAGTGGACAACATGCAAGTAGAACACTAGGCATCTATCATTGAGAGGGAAGGTAAGATTTGTGGTCAAGTTATTTCTATTTTGATTGACCCTAGATCTAATTATAGATATGCTAGTCTTGACATGGTGGATAAGTGTGCCTTGAGTAAGGAATTGCATGCAGAGTATTGGTTAGTGTAGTTGGATACAGGTACAAAGAAGCGAGTTCATCATTGGGTAAGAGCTTGTGCAGTTGATTTGAATGGTATGCCTACCGCAACACATCTAAATATGTTACCATTGGGATCATACAACAATTTTTTGGGCATGGATTGGTTGTATCTTCATAAAACCAAGGTAGAATGTTATGAAAAATCCATTGAGTGTGTTGATGACAATGGGGAACCAAGAGTCTTGGAGGGTAAGAAGAAAGCCACATTAGTTAGGATGGTGACAACTATGTAAGAAAAGTGTAGCCACATAAAAGGGTGTATGTTATCGTGGAATTACAAATTTCTAGTGATAAGGGTAAGGAGGTTGTGGATGAAGATGTGTTGAGCAGGTACCCATTTTTATAGCAGTTTCAGGATGTATTTCTTGAGGACATTACAGAGTTTCCACCTCATATGGAGGTAGAATTTTCTATTGAGTTAGTGCCAGGGGCAGCTCAAGCATCAAAAGCACCTTACAGGATGAACACACCTAAGTTGATTGTTTTAAAGTTGCAGTTAAAGGAACCGTTGAACAAGGGATACATTAGGCCAAGTGTATCACCTTGGGGCGCACATGACTTATTTGTGAAGAAGAAAGATGGTACTGGATTTTAGACCTCTGTGGCTTATTTCTTCTGACTTAGTTACCAGAGAATCCACAGTAAGAACCATTTTTTGCCAACGTTTCAAATCCCAACCGGGATCCATCATCAGGACCAAATGAATGCTTGATAGAAGAAGAGCTGATTTGAGAGATAAATAGTAAAAAGGAGGGAAAATTAAGATGAA